>JBAIZZ010000113.1:42047-67283 GCA_037355905.1 Heliconius aoede | reverse complement strand
AGTCGTACCTACATACATACACAAAAGAACCTTTAGTCGAAATTACATCAGTTTTTTTACAATAGTAGTATTATATGTATAAAAGGAATGCATAATAAATGACGCGTAAAAATTTAAAAGAAATTTACTTTTTCAAATGTATTTCAATTAATAGTTTTATATAGGTTCGTATTTGCAATATTCTCACGTACTAAGGGTCTGGAACAAAAGTTCCTCTAACAATATCTACAAAAGGGGATGCGCGTGAGTCGCTCATAACGCGACTTCTAAAATATTTTCTGTCTCCCTTGTTATAAGGACTTGGTAGTTAATTCAAAGGGTAGTATTGTGTGGAAAGACCAGAATAAGTACAATCGACATTATTCAAAGATGCTATCTCGCATAGTTGCTGAACTGCTCATACGTATTATAGAGAGACCGCACGCTCAGTAATCGATTCAGCTGCAATTGCAGGTACATACATACATACATACATACACACATATATTATACTGTACTTACAGTTTCATTTTATACAAAACTTCTAGGCAAAGAAACAAATAATATCTTTGAATATTTTAGAACGATAATTATATTAATTATTTTGTATGAAAAAATCACTTCATTTTTGGCAAAATCTCTTGCGTTTTAGTCGTTTTATTTTAAATAGTATTTTATAGAGCAGTTAAAATTGTGATTTAATTTAAAGTGGTGATGACAAAAACACTCTGTATACTCGTATTTCTATGCAGAGGGTAGGCAGACAGAACTTGCTCTATGTAAGACTCTCAGTTCTCCGCATACCATCAAATTTTCGTCAAGTGTTAAGTGACCGAACTCAACACCGCAACAAGACGTAGGTCTAGTTACCAGAGCAATAAAATGAAACTCCTGAGTGGGAATCGAACTCACAACCAATCCAATTGTAGTCAGGATGGCGCTGCGTCGCGACGGCCTCAATACATTATTACCCATGGAATATTTTTACATATACATTATACATATGTATGTAACACACAAATTGGGGTGACTGACTGCATGATTGATGCACAACAGACGCTCGGCGACACTGTGGTAGTGTGACACTGCAGGCAGGTAGGTACTCGAAGGTAGGGAGGTAGGTGGGGTTCTAATGTGGGCTATTGCAGTTTTCGTGACAACTTTCGCACACAGTAATTGGCTTTTGCTCTTGCAAATGCAATGCGTGTCGTAAGTGATATGAACGATTACTTGTTACACTTATGAATATATGACATCTTAACTGTCTAGCGCTTTTATTCTTCAACTGTGATTGGTTCATTTTCAGAGTTAAATAAACATTAACTGTTAGTTCAACATTCTATTCAATTGGTTTCAAGCTATTTTATAAATCTGTTGAAAAATTATGAAGTTTTATTAAAATTAAGAATTGTTTTGTTGGTTAAATAGTCGTCGCCCGTAACATTGTTAGTTGGACTAAAGCGTAACGTGAAAAACTAGTAAGGGTAGGGGGGCTGTCCCTGCCTGACAATACTGATATTGCCCACATGGCAATTCCATAAAAAATACTACTCACTTCACATGACAGGACGCATTACGAACTTAACTTGGGACTTACATTAAAAAAAAAAAACAAAAAATTGCAATCAAATACATTTAGTTATATTTAGTAGAGTTACAAAGTGCGAGGGGGGGCCTCCCACTTTGTACGCATTTGCACAACAGGCTAAAATATAAGCCGTGGGTTTAACTGTGGACGCATTAAAAAACTTTTAACTGCACATACATTGAATACGGACAGTTCAGTTATGCAAACTGTTGTGCGAACTAAAAGGTTTTTGTGTCTGTTACGACGTATTTGAGTGCTTTAGTCGTTTATTTTGAATTGTTTCCGGTTATATCCGGTTATAGCCGGTTACAGCCGGTTACAGCCGGCTAGCACGAGTAGTATACGAGTATACTTTTATCTGATCATTGCAATATTAAAATACTGTTATTTTTCACTGTTACACTTTATCCCGTATACAGCAGGAAAGGCGGAGAGAAAATAGTGTTAAGACACTCCATTTTATTACATAGATAATACCACATACCACAGCCTGTTTATCCAGTTATAATTTGCTATTAATTATCTATTCCACCACCAACCGGTAAGGAGTATACTAACATCTCTTAAACGATGACCACGACTGCTCTCTCAAGAGCATATTACAAAATTATGAAGAAAAAGGATTTTCTATAGAGTATCATTTATATAGAAACTTCGTAGTATATTATATAGATATAAAGACATTGTCTCTGTTTACCGCGTAGTATCGCTGAAATATGTTTTTGTTACCCATTTATATAAATAGCTGGTTCACTCAATTTACGTAATCTGAATAAAAATACAAACATTCATATTTTTTGCTTTAATGTGACTGTAAACGATATAAAAGTATAATAATACAATAGTCCTTATTCTGAGCTATAATAAACTGTACTTTATAAACTATGCATTTTTATACCGCATTTTCAATAAGAAATTTGCAACCAAAAAGCTAGTTAAGCTTAAAATGAAAAAAAATCCCATTTCGATCGATGGTGGGTCATTAGAGCGGTCGCAGCCATCCGTCTCGGCGGTGACACGTGACACCTGACACGGATGACACGCAGGGAGTCACCAGGAGTCGACGACCGACTTATAATTAACTTCTACCGTTAATTGGGTTGCGGTGGCTTTTGAATTTTTAAATTTCGTTCGATTCCAATAAAAAAATTATAAAGCGTTATGGGTTTTTGAAAGATCAACATTAAGTTTTGCCAATCGAAACAAAATATCTCAAAATTAGACAGAAAATGTCTTATTATATTATATAGATTATTTTATATAGAAATAGATAGACTACAGAGAATGCTCATGTCTATGACCTTCTAAGATTTTCATTTCATTCAGATACAAACAAATATATATAATGCCAGGGTCTGCCATCCTAGTTAATCTACTACATTTTTCAAGATCTTTAGCGTCCTCGGTGGTTAGACCATTGGTTCTCATGCATCACGACATCCAACCAGCGCTTCCTTGGGGGTCCGGAAGGTTTCAATCCAGGGGCTGATATAGCAAGGCACTTGCAACCGACATAGTTCTTAAGTCTCAACCTAAATGCAGAAGGGTTCTTAGGGCACATAAGAGAGTGTGCTTTATGCACCGCGGCGCAGACTGCAGTGACATTGGCACTAGCAGCGTCGTCGGCACTCAGCGAGAAGCTAATCCGAACTGGATTGTGTGCGTTATCGGTCGAATGCCTGCCATTTGTAAAAAAATCTAAAGCTAAATCCGCTGCCGTTCGCTCTAAGCCTGTCTTTAAATAGCATTTCGTGTATAAATGCAGGAGTGCGCCGAGCCGGGTGACGATTGTACCTATAAACGTTTGTTAGAGGAATAGAGCGCCAACTTTTATTGAAAAGTATATATTTTAAGTTTTCTTATACTGAAGGCTGTGTTAACTAAAGGAGTCTGCTTTTTGTTGTGACATGTAAACTTTAAGTAGCCCTAATGATCAAAGGCCTAAGAGGGCGAGGCATAACTTAATGCCACTTGCTTTTGCCCCTGATAAGTATAAAAATATATGTAGTTATAATGTACACACTAAAGTGTTTCTACACAGTGGCATAACGCAAACCCAATTTTGATTTGATTCAAAAACATTCTCTATATCAGTCATCTTATTTTCTTTCAATAATTTTTGAACGTAAATGTATATTAGGCGAGTTCGCAGCAATCCTTAGAAACATAAATGTATGGCGTCGTGAGGACTGTCCGCTACGTCGTATACGTTCATAATTCGTCACTCACGAACAGTTATTACAAGACGTTCCTCTCGATTCGCCATAGTCAGTCAGTCAGTCAGCCATGGCCGGTACTATTGAATTTAGTTAATTATTCACAGTGAGAACCGTTAGTTACTAAATCGATAATATATATTATTAATTTTCACAACCGTGTGAAACTATCGACAAGAAGTTTAAACAAAAAATATTAATTTATTTTTAAATCATTTTGCATGTTCGAGTATTTCAACTAATCTAATCATAATTCACGCCGTGTGGTCCCGGCTTAGAATAGAATCACCCCGGTATTGCCGGTGTCGTAAGAGGCGACTAAAGTACGTGTGGAAGAGTCACGTCGCCAGTAATGGCAACACGCATGGGCAGACTCGACCAGCATTAATGCCACCGCCGGCATTTAAAACCGGCGTGAAGTAGTGGCTCTTGCCACTGCGTTTCGCATTAGGTGATGCCGGGCGCCGGCGCCTTACATCTCGACATTAAAGGCCGGCAACGCACCTGCAGCTCCTCCGGTGTTGCACGGAGTCGTGGGCGGCAGTGATCACTTACCATCAGGTGATCCGAAAGCTCGTTTGCCTTGTCCTCTCCCATAAAAAAAATATCAATTTTAATAATGAGAAAGTATCTGCTATTATTTTAAAAGTGACTGTTGTCGATGCTTGTTGATAGTAACATGTTCAAAATCTTACTGACAAATATTTCTACAATATTTTACTTCTTCTCCTGAAATTTTTTCTCAATAAGTCTTAGAACCTAAATAGATGATTCAAATATTTTGAAGTCCATTGTCCGAAGAAAACATGATTCAACACATAATAAAATTAATAAAAAATACAATATTTCAGTTATTACAATTACAGTTATTACATTACAATTAAACCATGTCGTATTGAATACCAACGTCAGATTTTTTTGTAATATCAATAGAGGAAGTGGAGCACGTTTAAGGCGATAAAGCAGTTTTTATTGGAAGCTACTTGGAGCGCTGAGAACTACAGCCGCCTGAGAAACATACTTAGTTGTCTAATTGATAGGAATCATGTAACAGGAGCTCGTGTGTTTGTTAAAGCTAACGTGACGGAACGTTCGGTTCTGAACGGGACTCGCGTCCCGGTGTCCCGGTGTCCCGTATATTGCCACCGAAAATGACATTTACGAGTAAATTTGGTCGATCGCAACAAGTTCCCCTGCGATTATCGCAGTACGCTGGTTTTTTAAATACACAGACAGAAGTAATAACTTATTTATTAAAGTATCCATTATACCTAAAAATACGCTCCACCTCCCGCGTCTAGCACCGACACCCATCCTACAGTTTCCCGTCTTGATTCGACCGAAAAATGGTTGCGTTAGCTATAGCGGACTCGTATTGAGGCTTTTTTAAAACAGGCTGTCTCAACTAAATATATATAGTACATAAATTTTACCTTTTTATTAACTGAGATTAATATTTCAAAAATATTTATAACACGCTCTTCTCCGACGCACGCTTTGCGCATTTAAGGACTTTTTCTAACTAAATTAATACTTTTCAACGTACACTTCCTTAAATTGCACTCCATGCTTATAATAGAAACACGACTAATCTGCCTATTTTATAATTAAAATCAATACTAAACAGGCTAGACTTATGTAAAACCTTACAGTTTTATTATTAAGAGTAATTTTTACATTATATTCATTCATGCGAGATTTTTCTACAAAAAAGATCACCTAGAGCGTTTGGTTTCACAGTAAAGTATCAAATCTATCAGCGTGCGGTATCGCAGTCGACCGCGTGCGCGTGACAGACTAATATTTGATTCAGTGTAACAGTGACGTCATACCTCTCTAGCCTCATACATAGCACCCTGCTAGCACCCTGCTAGCACCCTGCTAGCACCCTGCTAGCACCCTGCTAGACAGAGAGTATCAATTAACCTTAAATGTACTTGTGACGCTCACCCCGCCTGCACTGCCAACCAACTAGCGAGTCATCGTTTTTAAGTAATGTTAGATAAATGTCTGTGTGTCTGTGTGTGATATCTGTGTGCTCGCAGTGTCCAATTCTACGTATTCAACTAATATCATTATTGTCCATTTTCTATATTTCTCCAGAGTTTAGGACATTGTGTGTCGATAAGCGGAAGTCAACGCCGCACTTTGTTTTTATGTGCTCACATATGCCAATGAACATCTATTGCTCTACTCTTTTATGTTGTTCTGTTGAGTCCGACGAGGTCCCACTGCGCCGCGAGCGCTCTATTATGTAGATAGAAAACCATTATTGTAATTACCATTAAAGTTAATAAATCATATATAACCCATTAACTACCCATGATAAAATTAATTTGGGCTTAAATTTTATACGAGTGAGCTTCTGTATATATATAATACAATACGTTGGTTATATAACTAGATGAATGTAGCTGTGGGTTTACCTACTTACTAGATTGATTAGCTAAAACTCTTGAATAGAGCGACTTATCACGAAGTCCTAATTTATCTGTATTTCAACAGTACTGTACGAAAAATGGACGAAGACGTTTTTAAAAGAAATATGATGTGACCCAAATATGGTGCTGATTTGTTGTGTAACTCTTGTGCGCCAATTCTAATTCGTGCCTCATAACGACAGTATACTTTATAAAGTCCCAATGATGTCGACTGTAGAGCAACACATGGCGTCACTTGTAATATTTTAGTTACTAAGGACTAGTGTTTCCTTAACGGGGTACACATAGGATGTTAAGACAAATCTTTCAAGACTATGTTTTGAGTCGTGTAACTCAAAACGTAGTGTTTTGAAAATAATATTCAGTATATGTATAACTATTCGGTCGAGTGAAAAAACAACTATATAGTAGTTAGTGACTATAATATTTCACAACTATCCCGCGATGGTGTCTGAGAGTAACCGAATAGAGAGGAGAAACAGGCCATTTAATTATAACAATCTTGAAAAAAAAACAAATACGAAAAGTAAGTGGTAAAGTAATGTTACGAGTAAAGATCGAAACTAAGTTAATTTTGAAATTTCAAATTGTTGCAATGAATTATAGTCTTTAATTACCGCAAATAAAGTTCAAAATTGATTATCCTGAATTTTGTGAAGCTAAACCGATTTCACGAACAATATGATGGATAGCCGCTAAAATATTGCCAACATGTGAAGTGCGTTAGAAAAAACTGTGGCTGTTGTTTTCATATATAGCCCTTATTGCTTACACAATAAGAGACAACAAGAGAAGGAGGCGAGAGTATCGTTATATTAGATAGAGAGGTTTAAGTGATTCGACCCGACTTCGCGTCGACGAGGTGTGAACTAGGTGTAGGTATTTAGTGTTTGAGAGCGATCGATTCACACCTCGCCTGAGGGTTAGCGTCAGTCACGTGTTAATGCGTGTTACAAGCGTTGTGTACACGACCATGTCGGTTTTAGAGAAGATACTTTTTGACGTGATTAGGCAGAGAATGCGAGAGAGTGACGCAACTCAACTGCGCGTTGCCTTATCACCAGCGTGAGGAAATGAAGATAACGTAATCCTCCGTAAGAGAACAAGACCTACATTCTACATTCGTCATGCCGCTGCCCCAACCTGATACCGAGATTTTTTTTATTTCTTTCTCTTATGTGAAATTTAAGCTTACAATTACCGAACCGTTCACAATTGAGTTAGACAGTTCCAGAGAGCACGCAAGGGTCTCACCATAATATCGTTACTAATACTTTGCTATTTGACAAAAAATGGAGATAATTGCTATCCTGAAGTTGTGTCAAGAATTTAAAATAAATAGTTCATAAATAGCCAGCGGTCGATAGAAGTAAGCTCTAATATCAGGGATCAGAGGGATTCGACACTCGAGCGCGACACGGACAGGCGAGAGCGGTAAAAAGCGGACAGTGATGGATCGACGCACTGCTGTCGCCTGAACACTGCCGGGATTATTTTTTTATAAGATATAAAGATAATGTTTTTACTTATTTAAGATAACAAGGTTTTTGGGAAAGTTTTAGCGCAGAAGGAGACATTCATCTCATATAGTAACAGAATTATTACTTTGTGTATCTTTACTCTTAAGGAAGTAAGTAATTGACTATATAGGACTCTTTTTTACCGGATGTTTATGTCTTATACCAAATTTTGTCTGGATCCACCATCATCAGTCCAGCCCCGCACTACATTCACTTTAATATATGTATTTAAGTAAAATATTCACCCGGTGAAATATGACTTTATAATGTTAAGCTGCTCTACTTTTTGTTTTGCTTCCACTGTGAACAGTATATATTACAGAGTTAGTGATCACACAACATACAAATACGAATACATGGTGTACGCGCGCACGATGCAGGGCTCGGCGCTTAGTTACGAGCACAGCCGCCTAGTGCCAGTGCGATATAGCGACATATAGCGACATTTAGCGACGTATAGAGACATCGCGCCCATTGAAAAAGTAATCTGAATGGCAAATCAAATATGAAAATAAGCAAACGGTTGATAACGGCTTCAATAAATCATGAAAGGAATCCAATCAGCATTGGCTGATCCGCATTCAATTATACTTTCTACTCGCACCGTGCGAGCGAGCGAGCGAGCGAGTGAGTGGACGGTCAGCGACGGAGAGGCGGAGAGGTGGAGAGGCAGAGAGGCGCGTGGGTGTAATCATGTTACAGACCAGAACACGTCACATACATGCCACAAAAATTCAACCGTAATTATTTCTATTGTTTGCTATCAGCATGAGTATTTACACATAGAGTCCTCTGTCGAGTGTGAGTGTGAGTGTGTGTGTGTGTGTGTGGGGGGTTGTCAAGTTATTATATACGCCAATACAAATACTTATAATGGAATAGAGTTTTGTCGAGTCAAATGTCTCCGGAGCTGACGGGGACAGAACAAACACGGCCTCCCCCGAGACAGCCGACACCCGCCTGATACGAGACCGACCGCTACTTTGCTCTTGCGACGAAAATGTGATCCATTGCTGGTTTCATCCCGCACTTGGATACTGATGGACCCTGACCAGCAGTAGTGTATTATACACATGGGCAGGAGGACGTGCAGCTTGATTACGTTCAGATACAAAGGTACAAAGTCCTTAACAACTTGGACACGAATTCGACTTAACTCTCCCACAAAGTTCAGTAATCTAATCGCGAGCCAAAATGGGCTCAAACGCGCAGTGACACACGCGGTCGCCTGTACACATACGCATACGCGCGGTGTGTGGTGGTTTACCTGGTCTGGTATGTTTGCGCAGACGGAGCTGAGGTATCGGCAAACAGCGGCGGAATTTTATTAACGATCGTTCAACAAAGAACAATGGGCTCTCTGGGGGAGGGACGCCACCTTTAGGCTGCGGCCTCGATACACCACTTCCTTAGAACTGGAAACCGCTAAAGAATACCCCGAAACTATTTCTAGAGACATTCCAGTTCACTCATAAAGTCGACCAATTAGGTGAAGAGTACGTTACATTTTTTAAGTCTTTGGGTTAAGGTTTTGGATGTATTTATGTATGTGCTATTTTCGAAAAATGTTCAAAAACATTCAGATTTCATCTTCTGTTTATATACTAGCTTATAAATAAATATCTACTGCATAAAAACCCCATAAAATTTTATAGTTATCAAAATGTATAATGTATACAAATATTTAAAAGATGACAAAACAGCATGTTTAATAAATTATATGAGATAAAACCATATTATTATATTTATACTCCGATATCTAATGTCTGTCTGTTTCAATATTGAATATCACGTGTATTTTGTAAAAACAGTCGCGTCGCAACAAGGCGAGTATTTGAATAAAAAACATATTGCTGATACAGAAATAATGCAAATTACTGCTGTCAGATATATTGGCTTTAGTGACGAATAGACGACGTGGCGACGTGGCGATGTGGCCCCGGGGGGTGGCGGTGCATATATAAATATTATAGTATAATTTTTATTAGTTTTGTTCTTGTGAATATAATGGTTATATTTAATTTATTGTAATATTTCGACACTATGTATATTCGTAAATAGAAAAGGTAAACACGAAGCTTTTTTATCAGCTTATTAATAAATAAATAATATAATTAGTTGTCAGTAAAGTTTATTAAATCATAAAAAGCTTACAATGATTGAATGAAAAATGAATTCGATAATTTAAAAATAATAAAAGTAACTGCGCAATTTATGATGAAAATAAAAATCGTTTCAACTTGTCAGCCCGTGATTTTAATAGATCCCTTGCGGCTCCTTTGGGTTCCTCCTTACTCCCTATTCGGTCTGTCCCTACTCCCCATACCGGAAACTAGTCGAAAGTTTGTTTTTTTGTTTTCTTATTTCTTTTTAGTAAATTACAGACTTTGCAGGAAGTCTTGTTGTGGCACTTTTATGAGCTCTTGCTGATTAATTGATCGCAGTAACTATAATATAACATTCGTTATGCGAACTTTGTTGAATTTCAACTTTTGATTAAATATGACAATAAGAGTACTAAATTGTTTGCTACCTCCATTCATTATATAATAGATACATATGCGGTGTGCGCACCTATAGCGCACTATCGTCTGAACAAAGCGGGAATGTGCTTGAAGTACCAACAATAGCTGATTGTGAATGACGTCGCGCGTCGCATGCGTTAGTTACGCACGACCGCGAACACTGCGACTGCTGCTCGGTTTCAATTTACAATAAGCATAGTTATAAACTATAATATGTTATATTAAAACATTATTATTTTTCATCACGCTGTATCCCGCACCCAGCAGGGTGGGCCGAGGGAATCCCTCCTTACGCCGAATTCTGAAGCCATGGCTTATATAAAACATACTTACTTTCTAAAAAAATACTTATAAAATATATGTAAATTGTACTTGTTTAAATTCTTGAAGTATAAAATAAGTAATTGTTTGTCATTCACAGCGGATACTCTTGAGTTGTGTAATTCCTGAATATAAATTCCAAATAAACATGTCCCTGTTGTTTGTCTCTCATAAAATATATCAATTCCTGTAAGAACCGACTCGCGAAAACAAAATATAATGCAAATAAAATGTTCGTTTAAACACAAAAGAATCTCCTTCTACATTGTTGTTTTACTTTCAAATGTTTTCATAACTCGGGATATATATTACGCACTCGTGTAAAGTACCTACAGTACTTCTATAATACAATAAACGATACGTCTTTGTTAGATCTTATCATCTCACTTTCGAAGTTTCTATCACGATAAAAAGGTATGACACAGAATGAAGGTTTTTGTTGCAAATTTTATAGAAAAGTGTTGTGTTTTGTACATTTTTTTTTACCAAAACGAGAAATCGTGTCGGATAGTTTTTCTGAGTCCATGGGACTATGATTTCCCAGAAAGGCGACTCGGGTACCAATATAATACGGCCCACAATCATGATTGTTTAGACCAAAGTAAATTTAAGATCGCAGTAAGCCCGTGGCTTCTATTTGTAAGGACATAGAGTGCAAAATGCGTTACCTTTGTTAACGGATGTGTTGACAGATTTTCCAAATTCTAAGCAAATAATTCGAAGAATCCCTCATTGATCCCGTTCGTAAACATACAGGGCGGCGCGGCGGGCGCGGGACGCTGGCGACGTCCCACTCTGACGTTGGACTGCACCGTAACTTGCTGTAATGCAATTTCTACGATCCACCGAGTGTTGAGACTGCTCTTTAAATTGCTTCTAAGATAAAATGTTTAAGTTGTTATTAAGTATTTCACTTTGAAGTGCCGGTTTTTGTGGTATAACTTACTGTGCGCTACGGCTGTCGTTAACTAAACAAACAATTACTTGCAGTCTTCCTTCAGCAGCAAACAGTTTCAGGGCTGATAGCCCTCTGAGCTGTGGCTATCTTCTACGGCCATTAATATGGGCGTCTCGTTGAGGGGGCCATTGAGGGCCCGATGATGAGGCGGCTGCCCTTACCTACCAAGAAAAATTATAGAAAAAATTAAAACCGGACAAGCACGAGGCGGACTTGCTCACCGAGGGTTCCGTATAAAAATTGAAGGCCTCGAGCTTTTTCTAAAATTCAGGCTCAGCTTAGCCAAACTTTACCCCCATTTAAGGCTATTAGTTTTTTAGGATGTTACCACAAATATACAGTTTTTAGATTTTTGCCTAAAAAACTACCACTTGTAGATGCTAGGTGCCAAATTTCATGATTCTAGGTTATTCAAAAGTACCCTACTAATATTGATTCCCTTTATAGTGTCGAAATACGCGTATTTTGCTATTTAAGGCTAATATTTTTCAAGATCTAACCACAGCTGTATAGTTTTCAATTTTTTTCCTGAACTCATACTACCTGTAGATACTAGCTACTAAATTTCATATTTCTAGATCAACCAGAAGTATGCTATGAATTTTGATTCCCTTTTCAGTGTCGAAATATGCGTTTTTTGCGATATAAACGACTATATCTTTTTTTACGTTTACGTATATTTATATAGAAATATATAATATTTTTCTCAGGAAATCATGGAGCCGCATAATTGAGTATATGCTTTGAATTTCAACTTGATACCTCCAAGCATTTTAGAGATAAAGGATTATGACAGACAGACAGACGGATAACACAGGATCTTATAAGGGTTCCTTTTTGGCTTTAAAAGTACGGAACCCTAAAAATATAATTTGCAAAAACATCAGCATTGCACCTTCACAGCAAGTATCAGTTTTCATTTTAAGATAAGCAAGATACATGTGGGTATTACTCAAAATTTTATAGAGTACACATCCTGAGGAGCCCCCCGGGGAGCCTTGCGGGACCCCCTGTAGGTGATACTTTACATTCGTCGCACGACGCATGAGTATATTTCATGTCGGCTGATAATGTCACTTTTCGTCCAAATTGGGTCGCTCTGGAGCCGAGGATCGTCCAATTAAAGAGCTTCCTACGCTGAGGTAGCGACACGCTACGGTACTATTCGTTGGTTCTATCTAAAAATTAAAATCTTTTTTTGTTCTTTCAGAAGTTTTAATATGATATGAACTATTATTATACGAGAGAGCTATTGTATTGTATAACAAATGTATAAAACTAAACGAATATTCGTGATTTATTTACAACAGCAGTCAGCAGCTATCACACAGTATTGTCCAGATAACGGCTATTGAACCTGTTGTCTAACTTTCGTCAGGAAAGGGTTTTAGTCTTATTGGTGCTGTACTTATCCTGGGAAATGACGGCAAAAACGATATCTGCTCCATCGCTTGTTTAAAAGTTATATTACCGAATCATTGATTACTTTATTTAGATATTCTCCGTTCAAATGTCCAAAATTTTGTTTTCTAATAATAAGAAAGAGATTTCTGAAGATAATGACAAACTATAAAGGTTTTTCCAATGTAATTCCGTAGTTATATTCCGACTGAACGTAACGAAGTGAACGTAGTGACGTTATTATTGCTTTTATGATCTCATTAAGATTCGTTGATCTCCACCGAGCTCCAGCTCCTAGAGGATAATGGTAGATGAGCAAAAAGCACAGAACAGAGCAACTTGTCACCAGGCTACTCTGTCACAATATCTGAGTTTATTTTTATATAAGACTAAATAATCAATCACTTTAGTCCAATTCCAGAATAAGTCGGTTCAAATAATAGTATACAATACCCTCATATTCAAATACAGCTCCCACGTAATACTATTCCGTTTATTTGAGAATGCTACAGTTAGTCGTTTAACCAATGGCAGTTTAGCGAAGTGCGGGATGAAAGAGTCGTTACAGCAACCTGGATAGTTGGCGGTGCGCCAGCTGTGGCCCCCACAGCTAGCAGGGCTGACGGTACCGAATAATCAAATTAAGAAAGACTAATACGTTTTGAGTAGCGGAACTCAACGCTGCGCTTCGCCTCGACACCAGAGCGAAGACAAGAAAATATAAATTTAAATAAATATTTCCTGTCATCAAGTGAGGATCGAACCCACAACCCCTTTGTGGCCCTGCGCTACCACAAGCCATTTTGCTACTCTTTTATTTCAAGGTGTGTTTCGAATTGAAAGTATTTTTGGCATGTTTTATAAAGCAGGCTCTTTTTTATATTCTTTATTTTAAGGAAATAATATAAATTAATAAATTATATAACTTATAGTCATTCAGTCGTTGACATCAATTTCAAAATTTCAAGCGAAGCACAAACCAGAAAATAAAATATAAGTAACCCGCACAATATTTTAATATTCAAAGGTAAATCGTATCTCCACTTTAAAAGGAACGTAGTAATACAACGTCGTAATAGTTTCAGATGTTTGATTTGGGAGCCCTGGATGAGGCCGTGCGGGTGGCGTACGGGGAGACTTCAACTGAGCAAACACCGAGTGCGTTCACACAACAAACGAAACGAGGAAATATGATATTTATTAATGGATCACTAAGGTCTAAAGTCTAACGCTCTTTCCTCTCCATAGGGACCACATGTGCGGCTCAACAAGTTTATGTAAATTAAAATGACGACAATTATAAGATACCTTAACAAACATTGTACGTAGGTACAAATGGGGTCAGACCGTCGTCGCCACCGCCAGTGCTGCTACAAAGGCTTTGAACTCCCACTAATAGGTTTTTAAATGGTTCTTTTCATTTGATTGGTTTGTCTGTTACTCGCACGTAAGTATCCTTGTGTTTACAAGACCATCGAAGAAGATAAAATAAAATAAAGGAGTGTCAAGGAGGAGCCCATAGTAGCTAAAACTATTACTAATGTACTTGTAAATTAACCAAAAAAAAAGTTGCTTGTGATAAAATATTTTTTAATAGACTTTCATTAGAAAGTCTATGATGTGAAATTAATGAAAAAAATGAAATTATGGCATTAAATGAAAGCAAACAGGCTATACATGTTTATAATAGAACGAAGCTGAACAAAGCTATAGTCGGATTGTAGGTTTACTGGTACAGAGACACCTCCACCAGGCGGAGAGCCCGCGGACCGGACGCGGCGTCACGCACGGCCGCTCTTGATCCACTTCCTCGATTGCTTTTTATCTCACCGTTGCCTTCAACGTATATTTTTCAATAAAGCCTTTGAGATCTAATTCCTGAGATGTTTTTGCGAACTTTGTAAAAACAAATAACCTGATTTACTCAGGGTCTGTGGAAAGCGAGGCGAATGTGAGGTCGTTTGCACAAGCCCGGAGTCATTCAAGCTACTGACGTAATTACTTCAGTAGTACTAGTGACCTATTAACAACAATGAGTAGAAGGTTTCATTTCTTTGTATCGACGTCGTTGCTTTGTTAAACGAGGTCATTATTATAAAGGCATTTACAAAAAGTACTCTTATAAGTGACACATCGGTTATACGCAAACACCGCTGAGATCACATTCCATCAGTACTTACTCGTAGTCTGACCCTGAACTTTTGAAAGCAAACATTATAATTAATTCAAAATGGATTGCGCAGTTGCAAGGGTTCCTCAAAGGGACGTAACCGTCAAAGCCCGTACAGCGCAATCGATGTACGCTACATAATACATAATCTCGTCCATTTGCTAAATGTGTAGGATTAGACCCGTCTGGACGTGACACGGCGAGCTCACGCGAGCTATCAATCTCAGGCTGCACTCAGGGCGGAGGGCGGGGCGCCATTGTAGCACGTCACGTTTTAGATCACTGCTTGTATTTCTAAATTTTGTCATATTTCGGATATTTCCAAATAAAAGCCAAAACTAAAATATCTTAAATATGTTGTAATATTATATTAATTAGTACGTAAATATAACGTTTGGAGCAGTTTTATGAAATCTTCACGTCCCGTGCACATCACACGTTTGCGCAATGGAATCCCGTCCTAACCTGATATAAATAGCCCGGCGGCTTATCTCGCCGGTACGAATGGCTGTCATATCTCAGCTTAGAGCACACTCCACGAGGCGGGTTTCCGATCGATTTGTCATCCCCGCAGGAGTTCAGCCTCGTTAGAGCAATGGCTCTGACGTGCGTGTGAGGGATCAGCGCGGCTAATGTTGGTACTCCTGTCTCCGGAGCCGAGCGTGCCGCATCACATTACCATACTAATAATAGAGAGCAAATCATCCGTAATGTTACAAATCAGATTGAACTCGTGGTTGTTTATTCGCTGTTTGTGTCTTAATTTCGTCTCTTCAGATCTAATTTTATTAGAATAGTTCGCTTCGTAGCCTGATTACATGAATAATGTCAGTTTGTGTGAATAAATGCAAATGAATTACGATAAACTAGAAGCTTTTCCTATTTGTAATTTCAAAACACAATTTGGTATTGAGCTATTGCTGTAATCCTCAGCAGAGTAGGCAGAAGCAACCTAGTGTTAAGACACTCCCTTCTCTACTTTCCGGCGAAATCGCGGTGAAATAAAAATATAAAATTTTAAACAAATATTTCATTCCATCGAGTGGAGATTAGAATCCACAACCATTCCCGTTTACCTACAATTTGTGCCCTTGAGCGTCGACTGGCCGTGTTTTCAATTAAATAAAAGTTATTTATAAATAATGCCTACATTAGAAACATAACTAAATAAATAAAAAGTGATATAATCGGACCGTTTAGTGCTCCATACCCGGTATAGTAGGCCTAAAACTAAATAATAATATTCAGTGCGTCCTTGTCAAAATCCAAGCAGCCGGTACAGAGACGAGTGTTTATTTCCCAACACACAATAGCTCTTGCGGGCTGGTGCCACCAGTCCTTGGTGTTTACAGGAACAGGGGGCGCGACAGCGACCGCGGACCACGTCGCAGTCATTAAGTCTCTGCTCTCACCTCTCGGCAATGTCTTCTGCTCTTCAGAGCACCTTAAAGGCTGGCAACGCACCTGCAGCTCCTCTGGTGTTGCACGGGGTCGTGGGCGGCAGTGATCACTTACCATCAGGTGATCCGAAAGCTCGTTTGCCTTGTCCTTTTCCATAAAAAAAAAGGTTCGCCTTGTGTCTCATTTGTGTGAAATATTCTAAATATAAAATTACGAATAAATACGTGACATTATAACTTCTAATTAACTGTGAAATCAATTAAATTACCCACACTACACACTACACACAGTACACTAACTATTATATTTTCATATAGTTCTCACCACAATGTTTTATACATAACATAAGATTATTTACAAATAAAATTAGATAATTACACAAGATAAAGGAGAACTGAATTTCTCAAAAATAATTATCCATTATTCCTTTCTAAAGCAAAAAACGTATCCACAGACGTACCTACAGCTACACTACAATTTTATTATAGTAAATTGCAGTCCCGAGGCGTCGGCTGCACGAACAATAACGTAACTAAGAGATGCTTATCTCTCAGAGATTAAAGCAACAAAGGCTGGCAGTAGATAGCTGGTTGGAGGGTAGTCGGTTCATTGAACACGGAAGGGCAGATGCGAGAGAGACACCTGACGGCGGGCGGTCATCGCCTCCCCGGTATTATCCATATAGTCCCACGGAAGGTGGATTCCATTTGCTTACTTTTTGTAAAAAAAAAAAGTCTTTTGTGAATTTGTGAATTTACACTTACGTATTTGTTGTGAATGTCTAGAATGAGAAGCTGTTGCCAAATGTTTTGTATGCGAGTGATTTAAAATTATGTAATGATTGCTGATCGACCGATAAGTCTTTTATTGGATTCTACATTTCTACAGATAGATAGATTCTAGAGATAGATAGTAAATCTACAGTCAAATTTAGAATTACATGATAGTCGTAGCACGGGTAGTGACGTTATTACACCGCTTTACGTTTTCCGAATGTATGTAAGATTGATAATATTTCACAAATTGTCGTTATCTACAAAAAAAATTAAATTATAGATATTTACATAAAATTAAAGTTTCAATATCTAAATATCGTACAGTACGTCACGGTACGACCGTGACGACCAGGGCAATTCATTTTCAAAATGAAACCTTATAAATTATAGTTTACGTACACACGACTAGTAGGTACGTTACCATTTGTGAAATTTAAATCCGAATATGGTTTCCTAAACATAGGTGAACGCCTGTATAAATATACAGCCCGCTAGGCACACGACGCTGCACCCTGTATATGTGTGTGTGTCATTTCGTAACAAAGAGCTACAATTACCCTCTCTGGAGCAATAACGGCCACGCGCTTATATTTCCTTTCCCTTTATTGCACTTTTAAAGTGACATTAACCGACTACACTCTCCCCAGCAGCGGCAGAGGCGACTCTGTAAATATGACGTACTTATAAACCACTCTTCATTATAGACCAATTCTGAACTAGAACTTGAGATGCCGTTCTCATCGATAGAGTGAATTATTATATATATCTTCATATATTATTCAATAACATATTTATTTGTTATGTTACTAATACAAAAAAATCAACGAATCTCTATTTCTATTTTAAAAAGACCTTTCCTTACATAAAAAAACAATATTATTATATGAAATTCTATACATAAATGATTTAAGTTATATTTAATGTTTAATGGCCCAGCAACAGCTATTTATTCGTCTACAGTCTATTGAACGTGACAAGCGATTCCAAGCATCTTATCTATTTGTCAACATCAAGAATTTAAGATGTTTTTAAAGCGGGTCATGAAATTTCATCCGCATCGGCTAATGGGCTCAGCTCGGGCCAAATGGGGCCAAATGAGTCACTCCTTATGGCGGTAAAAAAGCGAAAACATGGTCTAGGAGGCCGAAAAGGAAACGACTGGCGGCCTTCCATATTGGATTACACCCAGGCATCTGATCGAGCGGTGTCTGGTGCCTTGTGTGCTCTGTTAATGTGTTATTTATTCTGCGTTGTGTGCTTTGAAGAGCCTATTTCAAGGTGGTTTTTATTCAGAATATGAAAGTCTACATTTTATCCCATAACATATATAACTTACGCCTAAGTTGTAAAAAAATAAACAATTTAGTACTCACGTATATTTTGCATAGAATGATATGTACTGGTATGTGTTAATGTTTTCATTTTTCTGCTCTGGAATGTAGTTATGTTATATATTATTTCTAATCCGGAAAGTGGAGAGCGGCGTATTGACACGAGTGTCTCTGTCTTCTTGGCAACGTATATTCATTTATTTATTTCAGACTTTTCCAGTTGATACGGGATCGATATAATAAATATTTAAATTTATATAGAAATTGTATAAATCAGCGTAAACATTGAAACGTGTCCGTAGCGCGGTAGTCATTCCGCGACATTCAACGTAAATATTTGCTCCGTATATATAAACTATACAGCGTGTGCACTATACTGTATACAGCGTCGCCACACACAGACACACACTCAATGAAAACAAATTAATTACATTTTATTGCCAACATTTGAAGCAACGGATTTTTACGACTTCCATTAAACAGACTCGTCAAGATATCAAACGTGTGTTTAGAAAGTGTTGTACGGGCGCTGCGAAACGGAAAACATAATGCAGTGATTGTCGGTGCTGTTGTTGTTATTGTTGCTTATTGTTGTTATAAATAATTTGTCACATTTCATATGACAATTTTTTTTTTTAATTTTTCTTATTTTTTTACGCAGTATTCCGTACACGCCACCCCGGCGTGTACGGAATACTGCGTAAAAAAATGTATGTATGGGTATGTAATGGGTACAAAGTACAAAGTACCCATTTTCCAATAATTTTTGGAGATTTTGCGAGTTGAGTGGCGGAATTCAACGCCGCTCTTAACTTAACACCAGAGCAATGAAATGAAAATATTGAACAACAGGCTTGAACTCCTGCATCACGCTGGCCCCTTTCCTTTTTTAATTATAGAAACTGAACGAAGTCTACACTACGGTCGACAAAAATCTAAACCTATTTAAACCTAGTTGGTCTTAATAGGTTTAGAAATTATACGAAAAACTTATACTAAAACTTATACGAATATAAAATATTCCTCGATTAGCAATTACAGTTGACAGACGGTCAATTCAGAGTCCGAACTCCGTACTAACAATGAATTTCTGTCGTTGTACGTCAACTAGAGTAACTTTATTTTTCGCAGTATATAATTTCTTTGTTTTTTTTTTGAAGGTTGACCTTGTTAGATGTAATATTGTTTTTATTTATTAATGGTTCTTTCTTACGCTACAGACCTTGTGGTCCGTACAAAATTTTTTTTTTTTTGTACGGACGGAAAAATTGTAAATAAAATTGATTACAAGATCATTGTTATAATTAACGAATGTTGACATTTAAAGCGAAGTGTATTTTATGTTCTTACAAAGAGGATTCATCGGCAATAGCTACAAAAGATAGATTTAAGACTGCAAAATGACAATACATATTCGACAAAATATACATACAAGTACTCGTTTTTAGGATTACGTACAGCAAAAGAAAAAAATGGAAACATTATATGATCATTTTTTTGCTCGTCTGTCCGTCTGTCAAGGTTGGAGGTAATTTGTAAAGCTAAAATTAATATCAAATATCCGGGTATGCATTTTTGGTGCATTTATTTTTTTTATATTGAAATATTCATTTTATTTATATTGAAATATGGCAAGAAGTGACAACTTACAGTAAAAATTAAATCGAAAAAAAAACATTTCGTACGTCAAAAAAAACTGAAATTAGCTTCACGCTTTATCCGCGGGGTAGTCAGACAGAGATAGAGTATTTGAGGTTCATTTTATAAAAAATGTATAGGACTTTGCATTTACCTAATCGTGACACTGATATGGAACTTTATGGTGAGCGAACGCGCGTTTTATTTATATAGATACACAGCTAAGTAAATGAAATTTCAAAACAAAAACGTCAAATAATATGCTCGTTAGCGCACAGTGCGGGAGAATGTTGATAAATAATGTGATGGAAAATTGAAAGTACAGTTCAAGTAATTAATCAAATCGGGAAAGCTACATGGGACGAGTTGATCCTAACAGACTACAGGGCTCATTCAAGCAGCCCCCCCCCCCCTATCTCACCCCCCCCCCCCTCTCAACCTTCCTCCTCGACCGCCACCACCAGTAACCAACACCAACTTGTTTCCAATTTATTTAACTCGTTCAAGATTGCATTGTGTTCCCTGATACCGTTTGTAGTCCTTTCAGCACCCCTTTAATCTGGCTCGGGCGGCCGGATCGCCTCGCCTCCCCGTTTGCCCGACTGGCCTAATTATCTTACTATTTACTGTTTATAAGATAAATATTTTGTTTTGAAAATTTCCTCTTACAAATAAGAGAAGTTGGTGGTCCCAACGCAAAAGTAGTTGTGTTGACCTGAATGTCTAATTTCATATCATTTGTATTTGTTTCTAACAGAGATATTTAAAACCGGCGTGAAGTAGTAGCTTTTACCACTGCGTTTTGCAGTAGGTAATGCCGGGCCCCGGCGCCCTACATCTCCACCTAAAAGGCTGGCAACGCACCTGCAGCTCCTCTAGCGCTGCACGGGGTAGTGGGTGGCGGTGATCACTTACCAATAGGTGACCCGAACGCTCGTTTGTCTTGTCCTTTCCCATAAAAAAAAATCTAGTTTTGGAATTAATGAGACTTATGAAATCACAAAATTGAAAGGGTTTTTCTAATTAAGGTAGAATTTGTGAACAATCCACTGATACCTACTTACTTATACATTGTATGAGGAGTGAGGAGCGTGTATTGGTAACTCTCATCTCCAGCGCGCGACAGAGTTCGAGGCGACGGTCACGTTCAGTATTGTTATTGATTTTACGACATTACTGACATACAACATGTATGTCAGTGAAGCAGAAGTATTATACTCACCGTGATCAGCTCACCGTCTTATATTCTGATGGTGTAACGGTGGATGGTCCTTTGAAATATAATGTACAATGTTGTGTAGTAAATCTTTGCTTTCATTTGCAGTAATCGAGCCATTGAGTAGTCAGAGTGCTCAGAATGTCTCAGCAATTTCGCCGTTACTACAATAGCTTCGTTTGAGTTATATCGTGCTAAGGCCGCGTGCGCACGAACTATTGCTCTAATAACAAAGAATATTAAGGTTAATAAAAAAAATGTATTTATTTAAATATATTGTCTATCAAGATTTTTTTAGCAATTCAAGAAAAGTCGCACGTATGTGAATGTACGTATATGAATAAGTCCTTACTAATTTCCGCTTGCTAATTTATGTATTACTTTGAAAGGTAAGACACCAACAAATCTTCTTGGTGATTCTCATTTCTCTCTCTCTCATCAAGCATTTGCTTGTTTGAAATCTTTTTATTGAACACTGACACGCCTATAAAGGCCTCATGTATGTGTCTCCATATATACATACTTACGTATATATCACAGTAAAACTTGCACGCAAGTTGTTTCCTCCTAAACTCGCCTCAAAAAGAACTCGTTGAAAGCTCAGCCAAATAAGCCCCGAGCCGCCCACGTCGCCTATAGCCGTGACTTGGGAATTTATTATTACAGAAGGACAGCCACTGTATGTATGTATATGTATAGTACAGTTGATAAGTCAAATATGCGCAACCATCTATGGCTAACTTAAGGGAGGCCACGACTCGTCGGGTGTACTGTACGTTAGTTTGTGCCTCGCTAGTACAATCGTACATCTGTAGCTATAATTTGGTGGTCATTCCACGTCTAGTTCAGTTTTAAACGTATTCAGCGTCCAAACCGCACTCGAATTGGGTCCGCGACCGCAAACTACAGCAGCTGTTGTGATATGAACCTTATGTAGTGGTAGTAGGTTCTATTGTTGCCAGTTTCGACGCACACAATATCCTGGGAGCGGCACTAACACGGCACATCCGCAGGGCGCGTCCCTCCCGGGGGCAAACATGTCCTCCGCCAAATTTACCTAATTTATTTTGATGATAGTAAAAATATGTACATATTTGACTGGCAGCGTCATTATTGTGTCGACGCATACGCGGGTGAGCGAATGGGAGGGAGAGGGGAGTGGGGACGCCGCTGTTTGCGAGTCGCGGCCGATAATAGATTATTTATACAAAGACAATGTTTGGTTCACAGACAAATACAAATATTTATATTCTACACAAAAAATCCAATCAAATCTACGTTTTTTATGAAATATTGTAAGAATCACATCGTTGTCGTTTGTCTACTCAAAGCTGCTTGTAAGTCTGTTTGAATAAAAAGTATATTTAGAATTTGAATGTGTTACGAACGTGAAGTGTTTCTTTCAATAGAAAACATAATTTGGTAACGCTACGAGACTACATTTAAAAAAAATACGAAAGTAAAGTAAATTAAAATTCTTTAGACGACTCTCAGCAATCTAAGTTTAAAGCAGTTGATGTAGAGAGCGAGTCACCTTTGTAATTACCGAGAGCAATAACAGCCGAGTCCTCGAACGTGAGCTGGCGGGCTGGCTGGCACTTACTGTGACGCCGCCGTAGGAATTAAAACATTCTGTGGAAGTCGTAAACGTTCCTTTGCGCTGAATAAAGAGCTGGTCGAGGCACTTGGCACCAGGTACCAGCACCTGGCATGTGACGCGGCGGACCTCCTACGTAGTTTGTTGCAATGGACGTTACTTTGTTAAATATAAAATTGTTTAAAAACTTCAAAGATTAAAAAGCTTCTGATGGTGATCTTCACAATTGAATTATTTTATATTAACAGGCTTTAATCTTGAGCTTCGTCCACATTTGCCGCAGTTATCGTGGGCTGTATACTAACTACTAACATTACACAATTTACAGCTTTCCCCAATAAATAGACTATCTCACTCAAAAGTGATTTGAATTAGTAATTCCCGAGAAAAGCGTATTCAATCAAACAAACTCTGAAGTTTTGTAATATTATATATTTGTAAAATATCGTCAGGGTCGCATTTCTCACGTGACGTAAGAACCACCTCGAGCCAGTTATTGACGAAAGTAATGGGGTTCGAGTCCGTGACGATGCATGACAAAGCTGTTTGTTGTTCTGTGGTCCCAGTCTCCTAGTTAATAAGAAAATATTATTTATTCAATAATTATATAGTACTTACACTATAACATAATATACTTTTGGCAAAACTTTCATGTAAATCTCGCGACGGCGATTTCATGAAATGTATTTTATTCTGCTTATATTCGTTTTACACACTTCTAGAGTTTATATCGACTACGTTACATTCCGCGAAGTAAACGGAATCAGTCTCACAACTGATGACATTCTCTCCGCCCTGGTTGTCTGCCAATACAAAACATGACGTGAGTTGCTTAGCGGTGGCACACTGCTTGCCCCGTCAGTCCGTCCGTCCGTCTATACATATGATTTGCAATTTAAAAGATCTTTTCGAATTGGAGTCGAACGCGCTACTATTGTTCTTCTAGGTTATTTTATTAATAAATAAATTTTAATGAATATCAAATGTTTGACACATTTGATATCCTTTTCCTTGAAATATAAAATATATTTCTAGGAAGTGTTACATTTATTTCAGAGCTGATATTGTTCCAGCGCGAGGACGGGCGCGCGGAGACGCCGGCTATTAATAGTCAACCTTGCCCCATTGAAACTATTTGGGGGGGACGTCTCGGTATAATGTTGTCCGTATGATTATATAGAGACAACATACATTCATACATTCGTGTATAATTTATTAGCTTACTCCTCTTTCCGGGGTAGGTAAAGATAACTTAGTGTTAAGACAATCCGTTCCCCTCGTTCCATTCAATTTTGAGACATTGCATGTTAGCGGCAGAGCTCTGTGCCGGACATTGTCTATTTCACCTAAATCAGTCAGTGGCTTATATTCCAGGAAGTGTGCAGACGACAGGGTCGTTGCTCTTTTCCTCGCATTATAGTCTAATCAACATAATGTTGAATATTACTACAATTGAAACTATGTAAATTATATTACTAACTATATATATATATATGTGTGTGTGTGTGTAAGCCAGTTAAGGGTCACGCACAAATAGTCGTATGTCTATAGCGGTTATTTAAATAGGGATTTATTCTCACTGAATGTAGAACGTTTTAATATTTTAAAGCGGTTTTGTTACTAATTTTCTAGAGTTTATAATGCCAGATTAAACCTGGTCCAAATAAACGTACAAATTACATGCGTACTAGGAAAGTACTTTCGTATCCTATTCGCGAGGATTCGACAATAAGGTGGTCAGGCAAAGTATAACAGTAAATGTCAAAAAGTAATCCGTCTTTTGAGGAAGGCTGTCGGCTATGTAACGTCACGCTATGGAAGTTGTATTTCTTTAGAAAAAGATGCTAGAACTTGATATCTTTGGCTGATTTCATTTTATAACTTAACACATCTCAGAACACAAATACAGTATATATACCTTATACATATAAAGTGGGCGAAGCTGTGGGCGGGATAGGAGACAGGAGAAACGTAAATGTGATATTAAAACCTCTCAATTAGATTAGTTAGGTTGTTGACTTCCGCCAAGGGAAGACTTGTCATCTCGTTCTGAAAAATGTTTCAGTCCAAAGAGAAGCGGCGGAAGTGGGTAGTTTTATCTTGTTCTTGCATAAACGCGAATATTGCTATATATATAAAACGAATGACTAATTCAATT
>JBAIZZ010000113.1:0-31528 GCA_037355905.1 Heliconius aoede | reverse complement strand
CGCTCACCGCTCACCGCTCACCGCTCACCGCTCACCGCTCACCGCTCGAGTCCTACCAAGAAGATTGTGTTTATTTACGCAATCAACAACGCACACTTTTTGCTGAGCTTCGTAAAAAATAAATACTTGCCAGTTACAAGACGCGCTCGGATTCACGAGGATATAACGTAAATATTTGTAGTACGTGTTCCGGTGAGGGCAGACTGACTGAAACAGCCTGTGAAGCTTGAATTACATCCAAACTCCGTCAATGTTCAGCAAAATTTTAGTCACCTTGGGAAAAGATGCCATTGTTAATTATCGTGTGAATGAATCAAACCAAGTTAAAAAAAAATTACTTCACGTTGCCGTACAGAGCAGAGTAGGCAGAGGCAACTTTCTGCTGAATTCTGGAAGCGTTGCATGTTGAGTGGTAGAACTCAACACCGCGCTTTGCCTCGACACCAGAGCGAAGAAATGGAAATATTCAAAAAATATTATAAATAAATATTTCCAATGGAATCGAACCCATAACCGTCGCGTTACGGTCACACCCTTGCGCCGCTGCGCCACACGCGCATTACTCTGTAGCGCAGACGTCACGTTGTGATTGCTCTCTCTTTACTCTTTGATAAATTCTTAAAGTAAAAAATTCTGTAATTTGTTTCAATGTGAGAAGTGCTGTAGCATCACATTGCTATACTTCTACCCGGTAGCCTTAAGCTGGAACAGGGAGATCAGAGTTCTTCATTTTCCATGATTAAACGTAATATATAAATGTTGATTATTGTACTTGTATTACAAAAGGAATTTATTTTGTTCATAAAATAAGGGAGGACTACATAGAATAAGGGGTCACTTGTATGTAAATAAATGTCCTCTTTATATAAGCAAAATAAATAAAGATATAGTTGAAAGCCGGCCTGGACAAAGGCGTCGTGCCTATAACGACCCGCTTTTTGTAGCGACTAAACCGATGACAGGGATTGTCCAAACTTCTATTAGCAATACATGAGAAGCATCTATTGACGTTCAATCGATTCGTCTTTTCAGAAATGTACTCGTGTAGGTACCGTACGTAACACAACGCCGCGAATCACAAAACTGCTAATAGTTTGACGCCATTGATATTTTATTCAAATATATTACAATGGTGTATTCTAATAGCTGTACTCAACTGCTTCTATCATTGAACAGTATGGTCAGCATCAAAGGATGTCTCATGTCGCACTGAAGTGCTCTCGTGGCCGACGGGCGCCCGCACTCTCTTTAGATCATTATGCAAAGTAAGAGACGCAGTAATTAAGTAACTGCTGTAGAGAGCCCGTATCTGCCGTCGCAATGGACTATTTAGGACACTCGCTACAACGTAAGCTGCAGGTACGTACGCCTGCAACCCGCCACTCACAGCCCACATGCACATGCACATCCGCTTTGAAATGCACATTTTTATCAAGATAATTACCGATATGTCTTTACCGTACAACAAAAAGCAGATACTTTGTTAGTTTTTACTGCTCAGATATTTTATGTTACGTATACGTCGCACATGTCATGTTCTAAATGTAATAAATAGATGGGTACCTTAGTATACTTTTACAAATTAGTACTTTGAAAAATTATATAGAGATTTTTCTTTTCCACTTTGTATATTTATAATTTTTAACTGGTAATTAAATGATTCAAGAGTTTAAAACGTATTACAATTGTGAAAAGGCAAAGACGCTAGAGGCTGACAGGCTGACACAGCTTACACTAATACGGCTACAATCGCACACCTCTTGACACACACACACAAGCTTTTGAGCCTTCTGGTTAGGAGGGTCGTTGGCTACAAGCAACTGCCCTCGTTTGACTTTTTTTTTCGAATGCACTTCATTGCTGTTGACCTGGACCGGATTCCCAGGGCATCTATTTGCCTTGCAGGTAAATAGTCGAGACGGTCTAAGCCCCCGTTTGACACAATTCCACTGCATTTATAGTCTTTTCCACCTATATCTACTCTCTTTTACACGAGTACGCTAATATTACAACATCGTAAATCATGTTGTATTATAACGCATGACTTCCCGCGTACGAGTTCCTGGGTGACGTACATACATGCGCGTGAGTGCCGGCGGGTCTCCCACGAGGGCCATCTGCCGCGCACATGGACTTCCTCCGCAAATAATATCGCTATATCAGAACTTTATATACCGAAGTATACGCAATTAGCCAATACGAGTCGTACTTCCCAAGGGTCGTTTCAAGACGCGTCCAGTTAGTCGGACAGTAGTTGTCATTGGCGAACAACACTACTTTTATTTTGGATCTCAATAAGTGAACTATTGAAGACTTTCTTAAAACGTAATAATCGTAGTAAAAGTTTGTACCGGTTACAACCAAACGGAATTTAGACAAGTAAGGAAGTGGTCACAAAAACCGGTCAAGAGGACGATACACCCTCGTCAGAGGTCGTCGTAATGTCCTTCCTTTACAAAAAGCCCTTTACTTCGCGAAAGATTATATTACGCTATTAAATAACAAAGACGTACTTTGAAATCGTATGACACACAAGGCAATCGTACGATTGCTTTCATTAATATGTAGAAGATGTAATTTCTAAAATTTGACACGATGTGTCTGTGGTAAAACTGCTTGTTCAATCCGCTACCGGGAAATATTTTAATTACATGTATTAATTGCGGCGCAGGAGATATTGACTGCCGGCGACGGCGCTCCTCGACCAGTGCCTCTAGCGCGACCTCGCAAAAAGAGACTCAAAACAATGAACATATAATATATATATTGTACAAGTACACAACGCTGCCGTACCATCCTTTTCTGGAACCATTTTGGTGACTTAGAGCTTTGAAATTATCAATCTGAAATAATCATCTTCTAGTAAACTATAAGCCCAGCCCATACCAGAACCTCCAAATTTCAAACTTGTGGGACATATATTTCCGAAGTTATAACAGTAACAGTAGGTACTTCACACAGACCTAGAGAGCTGGATTTTGGGCGCAGGGTTTAATCTCCACATAAAAGGAAAACTATGTAAATGTAGACTTGCGTACATCATCACGTACTTAAAATACTGCAGTAAGGAAGCTTAGGCTCGCCACGCCCATTTGCAAATGCAATTTAATAATTCTCAACTCCACAAAGTTAATAGACTTGTATGGTCGTTAAATGTAATTACTGTAACAAGGTGTTTCATTAGTCGCGGGCGGAGTCCGCACTCCGGCGAGGGCTCTTGAGGCGCCGCGTTCAATTTTCTTTGAACTATTCATTACTAAGCGGAGGCATCCTTATAAAGAACTCAATTTACAAACTGTCGAAGCTTTTTTTCAAAGAGATTTGCAGTAAAGCTCTCAGTTTACATTACTCACCGCGCCCAACGGGGACGCGCGCGCCGAGACGAACAGGGTCGTCGTTTTACAGTATTTTTTCTTGTATAATATTAAAATGATATTTTCAGGAATAGCCGGAGCTGCCACGCAACACCGGCTTTCACTATCTTATTTCTCACATATTGCACACGCGTCTATATATAAAATGATGTTCATACAATCATTATATAAAATCATGTTAATCTGTGAACAAGATCCACTTCTGTGCGACTTCCACGAGACGCTGGTGGCGGAGGTGATGCAGCGTAGATGTAATAGCTTGATTTATAAACGCCTTCCAGAGACCAAATTATGAGTTGAGATTATAGCAGAATGGTTTTAGATACTAGGAACACTCGTAAAGTTTACAATTTCATTATAACAATAGTTCCCAACAAACCCAAGCAAAAAATTGTACTGCCAATAAAGTCCACTAATAAAAACCCGAAATATTTTTTACGTGTGTCTTTTTTATTATTATAAAAGAAACTGTTCTTAATTATATGTAATATATTTTTGTGGTACGTTTAAAGTTATTTTACAAGCGTCTTCGTCGAACGTCTGTACAAACATCCCTTTGAAACGAACGAAAGTTCCCAGGAATGATTTTAAAAAGATAAGTTCCGGTGAATAATATAAACCTTAAAACCCGCACAGCAAAGGGCACATTTATTCATAATCCTGTAATCAGCAGTCTGCATCTGGTGAGGGTCGTCACCAGCGTTTTATTTGGCTTATGTGATAATCTCCATCCGCCGTCCGTCTTGCTTTGTGAGTCGCCGTCGCTTTGACACCTCCACCTTCGCCTCCACCTCCTCCGACCTCGTACGGTATTTTGTCTTCTCACGTCTGACGCCATACGTTCCAACTTACTTACATAAATCGAACGCTGCTAGAGGTGTGTAAGAGTTCATGTATTTATCTTCTTATCTTTATTGGTAATCAGTGTACTCGGAGGTATCACTGTTTAACTGATATAATTGAAAAGGATTTAAGTTAGTCATTCTTAGATATAAATTCGGTAAGAATACAATTTGCGGCAGAATGTATTACTTTAACGAACTGTAGACTGTACTAGATGTCCTAGCGTGGCTCCGGCGGCGGTTGACGAGGCTTGAGAGGTGAAAAAGGCTCCACTTCGCTAATGACGTCTTTCGATGATGTGATTCGCAATCGTTATTGATTACTTGAATATCTTTCCGCGCGACTTCAGTTTAAAGCACACATTAAGCTGTTCAAGTACTTAAGCATTATTTAACAGGGAACGCTTTTGAGGGTCTTTGTGTGAGCTTACAGAGCTGGTCCCATTCATTGCGGCCTCGGTCGGGCCTCAGTAGGACTTAGGGAGTCTCAGGGGGACTCAGGGGGTCTCGGTGGAGGCTCAGTGGGGAAGCACGTCGCTGCAATCGTTGAATGCACTTATTCGAGGTAAAAGCGGCCACCTGTCACAGTCACAGGGGGACCGCGCTACTCTGACGGATTGTTTTGACGGCACGTTCATACAGATACTCTAACGGGATGCAATGCTCTCAATATAGCCTTGATTTACTTACTTTTCCTGATAGTCCTTTTAATATAAAAAATAAATAATACTTTTTATATTTACGATATCTAAAATAACCTGTTTTTCTTAAGCTTGCACATATTTGTTGGTCGAATAGGTTGTAAGAGGTCTAGGAGTCACACATTCTTATTTGCTTCGCTTAGTTGCAAACCCGAGGACTACTTACTCGCGAAGTGGAGCCATCAGACCATTCAGAGAGCTTAACTATTATTAAATAACTTTTCTGAGAAGTCTAAACTAATACCGTTTTATATGGCAGATTTACAAATGAAAGAAAACCTTGGATTTCTATATTCTGATCAATACTGAAACATGAAGTTATATTTTTTTAATTTTTATTTTTATTATTTTTTTGTTTTTCTGTATTATTAGCATTTTATGTTTCGTAACGCTTACTAAATGTGAATAACACATAATACCGCTTCTACGTCGAAAATTAAGACTCTCCGTTCTCTGACATCCGACTCATTTCGAGATTGCGAACATAACTTCTTGTGTTCGCGTGAAAATGACATTCATTCATTATCAGACACAACTGTGTCACGAGGACGCCAACATTCTTCATTTCACCAGTGAGCTGTGTAGACTTTGTAGCGTTTGAGACTAAGTTAGTGGGTGTTCACATTACAAAAATAAATATCTGTCCAGATTTCACGTTTCTTCGCAAAGCGGTTACGGATGTGCGTGCGTTTTACCTTAAATATAAAATATATTACAGATTAGAGTACTCGATACCAATATTTACAATATAGGCATTCTCTCGATGCTTTGACAATTTGTCTCTGTATTTTATACGCGAGATAAAGGGACAAGGGTCTTCTCTAAACTGACTAAATAGTTTATTTGATAATTTTAACATGATGTCAATGCCTGACGGTCGCCTATTGTAAACCGTACAGTAGTCATTTTGAATAATGTATTTGCTTTTATTTCTTTTTGCGCGTACAATGAAGGGTTTTTATTATTTTAATTATTATGTTAATACTGTATATATATAAGAACACTTTGAAACTATTCGATTCACGCTATAAGTTGATAAGCTCATATTAACAATATGAGAGTGAACGATCTCAGGGACCTGGACCTGGACCTTTGTGTTTCCTGCATTGTTTGCAGTTAATTGCTTTTTTCGAAGGTGTATCTCGACCCGACCCGATGCAATCCCCGTCACAAAAAGCTGCTTCGTCGAGAAATACTTCAAGTATAATTTTAGTCGAAGGAACTCAGATAAAGTGATTAATGTAGCGCGAGGCGTTCTTTCAGCGATGTAATCTTAAAAATGGCCTGGTAATGGTCTCTCGTAACAAAGAGCGAATTACGTGTGGGTGAAGTACAATAAGCAACTCTAATTATAGGCGATAGCGGCGACAGTGGCTCGACCGCCGGCGCCTGCGGTCAGCACGCCAATGTTTAAAATACGTGCGTACTACGTATGTACGTACTAGATTTAAATTAAAAATAGACATATATTATATTCTTCAAAAAATAAAAATGAAACAAAAAACATTTTCTGTAAGCTTATCTGTCATGATTTGGTTCGTCAAATTAGGAACGGTCTATCGCCCTGGGTATCTTTCTTCCAATATTCTAATGTCCCTCTGGAGCCGTCCTCCTCGACCGAGATGTGGTACTAATGAGATATCTCATTTGATGTCATCTCATGCATGCCTCTTGAACTTCAACAACACACACACGTAAAGTAAACGCAAGGAGTACAAGATGTCCGTCATGTGTCGACTGCGAGGAACACACATTCAGCATAATGTCTAATTGAAGTGCTGGTGTTCCCAACCGCGAGCTGTCGACGTACTTGTTATAGGGAATATGTTTCAAAAAATACGTAGCGGGACTCGAACCCGCGAATACGTCTTTAAAAGGTTGTTAATATGCATATTGACAGCATGCGGTGACGCCCCACGTGACTTGACGTGACGTGACGACGGCGTGCGTGCGTACTTACACAGTAAATGGGCACAGATTGAACCCAGGTTTATCTAAACGCCAGATAGCATTCAATATATTTTGAATGAACACAGCGGTCTTTGAGGATGCCGCCCTATCAGATTTAATAACCATTACCTTGATTGCTCCCACCGAGCACCGACCTGCCGCTCTCCGCCCTCCGGCCTCCGCCCTCCGCGCACCGCCCGCCGCTACCCTTTGTTCCGACAAACAATGCTATTTAACTGATGCATTTAAGCCTAATTTTATGAATCACCCGCTACAGTGGGTAATAATAATCTGCTCGTAATTGTAATTATTTAAACCATAAACACATTTTTATATAACATTTATACTTTCACTAAAACCTGTTAATTTGATATTATACAGTAATTAATGGACATGACTCGCACTCACACATATATGTAGTGAATTGTTTCTCAGATAATAAACATTCGGTAATTTTTTTGAATTGATGAAAATGTTTATGTTTAAATAATAAAAATAATAGATACAAAAGCAGAAAGAACAAGAACAAGATAAAATCCAGTCGACAAAATAATCCAAATCGATTTTGCAAAAAAAAGTGAAATTTTAAAATGATCCTTACGTTATTTATAGTTCAGTCTCTCGGTGACGTCACACTGACATTTGAACATTCAGTCAATTTGACAATTCGATGTATCCATAACAACGGAACAGAACGGTCGTCAATTAATATGTAATAAACTAAGTATTCGAAACAATCGTAAGCAGTCCTTTAAATGACAGATGTAAGGTATGGCGACCCGGCACACCACCAACTCTATCATATTATCTAATGTGTACTTACATTCTTTCATATTAAGATGTTTTTGAGTTGAAGCAAGTCGCGGAGGTAGGCTATAAACGCGACAGGATGCAGATTCGATTCCTACTCGAAAAAAAAATTTTATATATAAAGCGAAAAGTGAGAATTAAATTGTATTTTTCTCTGCCTACCCTGCTGTATACGGCATACAGTGTGAAGTGAAAAAATATGAGTATGTGATATGAAATGAGTGACTGTCACGCAACTTAGACTTCCACAGAAATGATTCAACAGTTTTATGTAATACTTTGAAAAGCTATTAAGATTTTATGGACTTTGAGCTGTCATTAATGTTTGTAACGCGCGCTGGCGGTCTGGTTCTACTATGAAGCCATACCCCATGTCTTGAAGGCAATTAGTTCATTTAGTTCAGTTACAACCGAACACGACGAAAACAACCGCTCTGCAATACCAGCTCGCGCGAACCGAACGGATAACACTGAATAAGCCAAATTATACCCAGTCAAAATGATGCACTCAATTCTGGTGCTTATTTTTACAGTATAAGGTGTACAATAGTGTGCGACATTTTAGAGACGAGAGACGAGCGCACATAGGAGTGTTTTGGAAGCATCTTTCATTAATCTTTGACAATGGTTCCTGGACGGCCGCTCCGAGAACAACTCCATTAGTATTTCATCTCCGCAATTAACAGCGTTGCGTTCTTCACATAAATTACTTTTACTGAGAATCTCCTCAAGTAGCCGGAGAGCATGTACAGTGTACAGTGTACACGTAGACGTACGCTTCATACATTACACTATGAACTGGTATAATGTATTTCACTATTTGTTCCGGCATTATTCTTGTAATATATTATATTTTATAGAATTTTATATTCATAATTGTATGCAACGTAATTTAGTTAGGATAGTTCATATATTATATATGAATGTTAAAAAGATTGAAATTTTATTAACATTATTTCTAATAATAGCAATAGCATTATTTCATCTCTGGTATATCACTTGAGTAAAATTTAGTTCTTTTAATAAAAAACGAGGAATTTTACACTTTATTATTATACTATTTAAGACTACACTTGTATCGATATAATTCATCTACTTAGCTAAGTAGATGTGATTCATGGACCGCCAAAAAGCCCTGGGATATAACGGTTTGAAGTGGGTAGAAGATAGGACGTTACAGACCGATATGCGACTCAGCCGTCGTCACGTGCCGTGACACACTGCACACTGCCCAGTACACAGTGCACAGGCACTTCCAGTAGGCAAGTTATTAATCTTCAGCGCAAGTAATTTTTAATCCGCTCACAAATAAAACTCTGTGGGACATATAATATAACGATATCGCTAAACCAAACGTAGGTTTGGTCCGCACTGGAGTATAAGCCTTACTTCCGTTACATTGAGTTCAAAATACTTCGGAAGCAGTGGGGGTATTTTTATAAGTCTCTTCAACACCAGCTTACGGCTAACGTCATTGTCACCAGCTCTGAGTATTTGAAATGAACTGAGAGTAAACACAAAAAGTAGATACATAAAAAGAGAGCGACGTGCTGTCGTTTATGATAGACAATTTCAAATCAAATATTTAATTTTATACAGTTTATTTATTATTGAAAGTTAAACTTGCTTCGAGTAAGTTTAACTTTACACAAAGTAACTTTAAACCGGAGTTAAATTGTTTTCGTTTCATTCATTTTGATAAGTTTATATAAAACTTCTTTTGAAACTTTAGATATTTCAGTGAGTAACTACTAACAACCTCACACAGCGCTACACCGCTTGCTTATAATATTGTATACAATATTATATTATATAATATTGTATACAATATTATATTATATTATTACTGTTGGAAGTACTTTTTATATAAATTATATCAATTGGCCTGTTCAGTATATCCGCTGCTTTTAATAAATGGAGTCGTTATTGCAGAAAAGTAGTTGCAGTGCGCTGAGTGCACACGGCGCGGGCGCCTTGAACTCAGTCACCATGTACTCGTACGCTGCACACATGGTACTTTACGTACCCTCGTCTTGTGTTCTTACTATCAGCGTGTAATTTACTGCCGCCTCTGCTGACAAATTAAGCCTTTTTAGTTTTTATTTGAGTAGTGTAATATTTGATTGCTATTCGTGGGCAGCCCTGCAGCACTCGCAGCAGTGCATTCACTATCCACATACAGCCGCGCGACGCCTGTCTGTCTGCGAGTCGGAAGCGCGCGCCCTCCCGCGCCCTCCCGCGCCCGTGTGACGTGACACGTCACGGCGAGCGTAGGGCTCTACAATATTAGGGCAATAACAGCAGTATTACAATCGAAGTACCGAGAGTTTTATGCGCTTATGAATTTCGAAGTATATTTTATTTTTAGTATCGTTTTATAGAGGCATAAAGTACGATAATTTTTACGATTGACTGACAAAATGTATATTAAAACTGTCGTAAATATCCGAAAACGATAAAAACATGTTACTATCTATGCCCATGAAGGATATCGGCGAAGACTCCGCAGTAGATACCTATAGGTACATAGGTTACCTATAGGTAAATTTATTCTCCGTGTATGCGTATGTGTTATATGTACAGTCATTATAAGAGGCCAGTCTTGGCGCAGGGCCACAGAGTGTGACAGTAAAACCGAATGGTGGCGGGTTTCTTTCATTATAAGATTTTTATGTGAGGCGAATCGCGGCGCAGCGGCACAAATCTGCAACTGTGAATTCGACGGGTCGTGAGTTCGATTCCCACTCGGGAGAAGAAATATTTGATATTGTAGATGCCTCACTCTGGTATCGAGGCAACGCGCGGCGTTGAGTTTCACAAATCATTGCCATCGGAATTCAGCGGCAAGTGGGAAACAGAAGAGCCTTAACCTGGCGTTCGTCGCTACCGGGTAGAAAATACCATAGAAGTGATATAAACACATATATATATATTTCTATATAATTTAGACACTTGCCTTGCTTTAGGTACCTTTTACAAGCGAGCCGATCCCCACACCATGAGCTTGGAGGCAATGGACTTTTAAAATACCTACTAATGAGTGGAAATTACCCGATAGCGACTGTTTACGTAGGAGTACACATATACTCAAGATACTATTTACATATCTCGATGTTTCTCGGAGGTCCCGAGCCTGCGCCGGAGCCCCACAGGTGCAGGGCATGGTCGCTACTGGTTCACACGACGACAGCCCTGCACCGCGCGTATCCCGATACGGGTGACTTACAAGCATATAAAGTTATTATAAATTAATGAGTTTGAATATTTTTTCAGTGCAGTTGTGTCTGGACACAAACTTACATAAATCTCAATCAGCAGGACTAAATATTGTTTGTACTTTTTATATACATTTTAATCAACTTATAGGTAATTTAACAAAATGGCACCATTATAATTTAACCTTACTCTTGCACGCGACTATTAAACGAATACTACAGAGCCCTTTCGAGAACAATGTCATGAAGTTTGTTATCCAATAACAAACTTCATGAGATTGACTTTATTAGATGAAATAATATACTTCACGTAATACTCGTTTATGTGTTTATGTTTTATTGCCGCTTAAGCTATTTATTGTTTTACCTTTATGCGTTAGAATGGAAACTATATATGGTAAACTATAAGTTATCTATATAAGTAATGATTCAATCTGATATTTACTTTACCATCTTTGTAAATTATTTCGAATGAATGGATATATTTACTTTGTATCTACGAGTATATCTGATATTATGAAAAGACACGAGCTTGTCGAGCGTGACGTCCCCGGAGTATCGCTCGTATCTGAGTCATGCACGACGATATACCGCCTAATAAAGAACTACCATAATCTCATGACTCGGCCGGTCTCAATTGTATAAGGGTTCCGAATATTTTCATGTCATTTGTTTCACTTTACTTTTGAATAATGATGAGTACAAAATTAATGATGTCGTTCGTAACGTTGTATTTTAAAAGGTAACAATAATACCTCAGCACTTCTAAGGATTAAAGTGAAATCTGTACAAGTTGAACATTTACGACGGGTCCCTGGCCGGCGAGGGCCCCTGGAGGGCGAGGACCCGGTGGGGGGCGGGCGAAGGGTGGCGACACGATACGATTGTGATAAAATCGCCTTCATAGAACAATGCTCGACCTTGTGCCCTCTTTATCGTAAAACTAGAACACTTACACAAAAGGGTCAAAAACAAAAGACATCCAGAATGGTGTCTTACGCCTCCACCCGCCTACGAGTACCTGCACTAATCTACTGTTGCACTACAGGACCTGTATGACACAAGCTGCGTTAAAAATGTACAGAGCTCCCTTTGAATGACCAACTGCAGTTGTTTACTTCCAAAATACGTGTCTTATACCAGCTCTATGAAAAGGTGGGTGTAGAGTTCGTTACTCGTCGTTACTTGCTGCGCATGCTGACTGCTGACTGCTGACCCGCGGAGAACTTGTATACTGTCTATATACTTCAGATACAGACTTAGTTATTGTTTTGTACATGAAACGATAACCCTGCCTGGGCGACTGCTAAGATAGGTTTTATTAAAGGAATATTGTAAATATATTCTACGAACTGTGTTTCAGCAAGTTTCTCCGGTCGGTTTAAGCCGCCGCCTAAGCCCGGCTCACGCGTGACGGAGGCCGCTACACCATAACCAACTATACACCATACACACAACACATCACGCTAATCTAATCCGTAAGCTCATAGCAATAACGGTGATACTAGCGCGCCAGTGTGACGGATATCTCGCTAGTTAGGAACTTAATTCCTGTATAAATGTTGTCATTATTATCCCGTCCGTTTGTCTCCGTCCGCACACACTCCCCAATTATGACGTCACGCTGCTGTAACATACACACGTACATAAATATGTATACAATGTACATATTTGAATGTTATGCATGTGTTTTTATTTATTTCTTTGACACTCCCACTATCTTCGTCGAGTGTCCCTGAAATACAGACGACGTAAATAAAAAAATTTTTCATAGTTAAGTATCTTTGTCCCAAAAATAGTTTAAGCTTGATTAGTACCAAAACATTTTTGTACAAGATAGCCTCTATAACTTCGGAGGTGATAAGAGAGAGAGATGAGGAAGATACAAACGTGGTTAATTCCAGTCTTGTTAGAATAAAAGTTATTTCAGATATAAATTTGACAGCGCCACATCATTTCCATGACACAGTTTAGTGTGAATTGTGTGTGTGTGAGAGTGTTATTAATGCTAAAGATAGAAAAATAAATTTAGAAGTAAAACCTATATAAGTTGTGAAACATATAAAAGCAGCTGGATTCGACCCCGCGTCGATTGCGGGCCGTGTAAACGCTTTCACAACATTCGAATTTTAATTATACGACTTCAAAATATTTGGTATGTTTTATTTATTTTTTATTTTTTGAACCGACGGTACGACCACCGACCACCGTACCACAATACCTAAATACTATTTGCGAAGAATTTATGTTACGTCATATAGAAAATAACCATTTTGAAATAGATAGTGAAAAAAAGGTATAAGTATTTAATTCTTCAATTTATAGTAGGTACCTACCTATATACGTCCTGTCCTCCATTTTCAAAGACCCTCCTCTCGAGCTGCCAGTCCACGTCGCTTATTTGACAGATCATATTTATTAATCTCCACTTACCTACAGCGCCCCGACTGCGGCAATAAACCTCACTCCGCCGGGAAATTACATTGAATTATGTATTCAGTTTGTCTCAAGCTTAACTCCGATCGATATCTAACAAGCGCGCGGAGGTCGCTAGTGATAGCCCACGAACCGCGACCCGACCCCGATGACCCCAGGACCCCCACGACTGCCACGACACTACGAGGTGCACGCACTCACATTTCCTGCACCTCCACGTAGCATTTCTATCACATTTTACTATCACATTTCAATAATAACATATGAAACGATTTAAATGTAAAATGAACTTCTCAAGATGTAACTAAAGAATATTGGAAATATTATAGTCAGAGTTCGATGAATTAAAGCAAATTTACCGCCGTATGCGATCTGTGAGGGAAGTGTATTAAAGGCCCGGCGGCCTCCAGCGGGCCCGCGGGTGAAGCGCACGTCCAGCGCGCCCCGGACGCCGGATGCATGAGGTTATTGCACATTGTAAATGCATATATAATACAATATGCAACCCAATACCTCGGAACCTGTGTGTCCAGTAAGCACGGCACGCATGGCACACACAGCAGCTCGGCGGGTCCCCGGGGCCCCGCGGGGACCTACGTGCCGGGCCAATAAATTGAGTCGACAACGTACTGCTCGACGTAATCTACGACGGAGGAATGCGAGGATTCTTTCATCACCGTGAGGGGGGAAGTGAGGCGATCGTCACGACTCTCAGATTCACATGTAGCCGCCGGGGCTCGTCTGATCGGATCAAAGACACTTTCTCATGCGTGTTATTAACAAATGATTGTATACAGAATACAAGCTTAGGCTTTTAAAAAATTCTATAAATTGTCTACCCTGTGTAAACCGTTTGTTACAAGTGTAATCACAAGTGAATTATAGTGAATTATAAATTATATTAACATTTAATTGCATAATAAAGTAAGTAAATAGGAACCGTGACGTGTGGAAGACAGAGCTAAGTACAGGTGTCGGTCCTCCGGCGCCGGGCCGGAGCTCGCGTACGTGTGAAGGGGGCGCAATAATGGCATTTTAATGTCGCGCCAAACTGCCTCCTGTCATTTGATGTGGTCCTGCGACCACACACACGCACACAGAGTGTGTCAGTCTCACTGTTGACATTGTCACTAGGTCCTTGGATGACGTCGTTTTGTTGATTTACAAAAAACACACTGAGAGCTCGATATGTATGAGACACGACTCGAGCTGCACTCTGCACAAATTGAAAATGAACTTGAATACTAACTGCAGGTTGGTACACTTAGGTGTAGGTTTACGGCGCATGTGTTTCCACAAATACATATCTAATATACCCAGACTATTGTTTTATCCTTTAAGCACTGACTTGCGTTGTCTCCAACTATTAATAGGTTCCATTAGCACTCACTTTTGTATACATTCAGACGTGCTACTTGCGGGTCGCTGCATCAGTAATCGCTTGCTCTCAAAAAGCAGATGCTCCGGTCGAGGTCTGTGATCGCATAACCGCGCTCGTCGCTCGTCGCTCGTCACTATCACGACTCACGAGTAACGAGCGCTTCACTCGCCACCAATTAAGGCAGATGCCAAAAACATTGAACGCACTCCATAACTGACGACATGAATTATTTCACCCTTATCTATGAATAGGTTCCCTCCGACGCGGGCCCGAGAGCGGTCCCGAGCGGAGCGGCTTGTTGCCAAACAATTACTGCACCATTGTTGACGGATGACGACCAAATACCAATTATTCAATAAAGTAATTCACTGAATGAACTATTTGTGCCTACAAAGTTTTCCAATACTCTCTGCCTGTCGTGTATGCAGCGGGACGCTAATAAAATTAAGCATTTATAATTCCCGTAAATGAGCCTTCGTGGTTAAGACAACCGTCGTATCTCTAAGCTTATGCGGCGCAACTGTAATGCCCTGCATAGGCATTGTGTATTACGTAAGCGAGTCACTTCTGTACTAATCTATCTATATAGATTCACGAGCAGCACTAACACTCTCCTCAGCACATTGGAATGGAAAATGGAAAGCCCCCATCGAGGCATTGGAACAACAGACATGGCAAAAAATACACGATAAATAACAAAATGAATGATAACAATATAATGTTAATAACAAACGTACGGTAATAAGCAATTAGTCATTGCCACTAAAAAAAATTATAAAAAATGGTGGACTTAAAGCCTAAAATAAAATTTTAAATAATTAGATTATGAACACAAGTAGTAGTCATCGATACTCACAAACAATATAAATGTGCTTTAAATTGCATAATTTGCTTGCATACACGACACACACGACATACACGACATATTTACATACATAGAGCTCTATTTTCGTATAACTCTGTTTTACAGCCCGCGACGCCGCGAGCTGACAAATAGCGCAATAAAATAAAGTATTTTATCAACAATGGCCTGGTTACTGTACATTATGAGCAAGCCGTCATGTGACCGACTGCACTACCAGGCAGTTATACTCTAGGTTTACTCATCCTGCTGAGTTAGCAGAGAGAACGTTATGAAAAGTCTATTAGATATGACTTTGGTATTAGCATGGCAATGTTTATAGTTAAACTTTACCCTCACTACTACCTCTGCTTATGTCTCGTTTATGTATATTATCAATAGTTAAATTATTTACGTTTATTTTGTTAACAAATTCATCGGCACTTCCGGCTAATAATACCCTACAACGCGTGCACATTGCGCTGTAGATTATTAATAATGCGGAGAGGTTCGGGCCCGCGACGCCGCGCGCTCTACTCTATATAAACGGCTTAGTGGGCTCCGGCGCGCTGTAATGTATATTATAATCAAGAATATGTTGATTCACGCCGTACCAGCTTACTTGTGATAGTTTTTATTATTTACAGAACAGAAGCTGGAGCTTAACATATTTTTGCTGATAATTTAAAGTTTAAAACATACGAGTGCATGTTTGAGGTTCTATTACTTCAGTGTGTCAAAGACTAAATACAACTAACTGGGTAAGTTGAAAGAATTCAGTAATTAAATTGTTTGCACAATGAGCACTTTGAGAGTTTTTTGCATAAAGTTGTACATGAAGAATGGCGGGATATATTTAATTAGGCCACGTGTACATTTAAGTAAGTCATACGAGATATTTTAATGTATGAGCTGTTACATATATTACATACTTATTGACGTTGATTGATCGAAGTTTCACGGTTAGCGAAGAGTTCCGGCGCCGACGCGACGTGCAATTCAGAGCCTTCAGCAATGAAGGCGCGCAGATATAATATGTTACGGCAAATGTATACAAAATATATATCTATCTATATGAAAGGAAATGTTCCCAGTAACTTAGGTAAGACGCGCGCAGCACAGTCGTAACCACTCATGATAGAAAAAGTCTTTTTTTCTTTAATTTTCAAAATCCCTTCTTAGTCTTGAAAATTTTTAATCCTGAAGGGGTGAAATAGGGGTTGAAAGTTTGTATGGAAAAATATTTAAATATGCACCGATTTTTATAAAAAAATTAATTCAGACTTAAATATATTTCACAGAACACGTGTTTCAGGTTAACGTGTTAATTTTATAAATATATTTAAAAAATATTCGTATAGTTCAAACGAGAAAGAACAAGAAATTGAGAATAAGAAATTTATCACTTTTATCGATTACTATTTATAATTTAATCTTATTTTGAACATACAATGGGTAAGAGGCGTTCCTAATTTAGGTAAGTCCACCTGGGTGGTCAACAATTTTCTCCTCTATAACTACAGCTACTGCAGCAGCCGGGGGCATCAAGAGTAGACAAGATAGCCTCTATACTGGTAAACAATGTTGCAGAAAGGCAAACAAGACTTGTCGCGGGCGAGGCCTCAGAGAACTGTTGTATGGCAATGGTAATATCAGAGATATCATGACTCACTACTCACTACCTTTTATTGACGGATTAATTTACTACAACGTCTGAAACCTTTTGACGACCATCAGTCAAGAGTTAGCGAGATCCTGTAGATGTCCACCGGATTTTACATACGCGCTCAACGTAGCTTATAACGGAATCTACTCAGCCCAACACATGAATCGCTCTCTGAGAAAATCGCGATATACGGGTTACATAACCATCCATCCTAATAGATTCCCGCAATACTCTGTATCAGAAAAGGATACGGAAGGGGGTGAACTCGCGCTCGCGCACCCTGACTATGAACGAGCCTTAGGGGCATATACATGAGTCAGTAGTAATCATCCATTCTATTAGTTTCAATGTGTCTGTTATCAAGTCCGTCCTACACTGTCTAGGCTGCCTCTTCTGAATGTGGGGACGGTCTTTACTCACGTAGGGCGGAAAGGAGGGTTCATTCATTTAAATATCAAAATTTCTTTCCTTAAGTTCAGTTTACAAATCCATCCAACTCATCGTTTTTGTCGTTGTATCATATGATTTAACGTTTTATTGCTAATACATTTTTTAATATGTAATGAAATTTTTAATATATATTTTATACCTATATTGGAGTTAGATCTATAAACTTCTCCAAAAGGGCAGTGAGCACAGTGACAGTCATCTATAAAACAGGACGACCGACTGTAAACCTCCCTCGCTCCTGGTCCGCTCTTGCAGCTCCCGCGGGAGTCGCTATATTCGATGCCCTACATTCGATGCAAACACGAATGGGCTTTGAAATTTTATTCAAATACGATTAAGTACACAACAGTGAAACAACACTATTTTTTATTTTTGTCTGTTGTAATCGACAATATTAATATAATTTTACATGTGTCAAACCATATGAAAAATACATAAATCTTACACTCGTCCTTAAGCTAGATACAATTTTAACTAAATAATATATACATGCCGGCGTATATTCATATCTCTGTACATTGTAGATAATGTAAATCCGCATACTGCACTATGTACACTATGTATTCCTGCAGTAAGTGTATACACAGACGCAGGCAGACAAACAAGTGAACTTAACGAGTGCCATAATGTCGCCCAGAGAGAGCGTCACAGCAATTTGGACTCGGAATTGGACGCTTTAGTTGGCAGTAGACAGTATCTGGTGCCGTTTTATGACATACATACATATGTAGATACTAACTGCTAACAGGTCACTGGACACCCGGCGTCACCCGGCGTCACCCGGCCGCGCATGACAATAGCTCTCTAATGGACGAGCGGAGGTCGCGTCCGGTCACCCTGCCGGCTATACAACTCCTTAATGCCACGAGAATGCTTACATGTACGTGATGTGACCACAATGTAACCAGACTCAGTCTCTCATGTACACAACTAGTTCATATTATTATTACGTATTAATATAATATAACAGGGGATCGCCATATATCTACCTAAAGAACCTTCGTTGAAGCAGGTTTTACGTATACTTAAATAAAGTATGTATAATGTTCATGTATATATGTATATTTCTTTCTTTATTTTTTATAACGCTTTATGAAGAAAAACGTTGCTATTTTTGAGAATAGTATTCATTTCCTTAAATGTAGATCAAATCCAGCTCTCACAAGTGACGACATACAGACAAACATACGAACTACGTGACAACGCATACAAAAGTACTGACCAAAAAAAAAATTTTATATATAAATAATCAACTGAAAAATAAAGACCAGCGACTGACGACTGACAAGACTCCCACTGACGAGCTCATTGTGGCGATCGTGTAGAATTAATGAGCTTGTACAATTCTTCAAAGCAGACATTAGAGAATAGCGGAAACAATGTTGCGTCTATGTTAAGATTATTTCATATAAAGTTTTTCTCTAGAAAAAAGTAAATGGAAATACAACACAATTATAACGAGCAAATGCTGCTGCCTGCAGCCTGCTGCCCGCTGCCTGCAGCGTGCTGCCAGCTGCCAGCTGCCTGCTGCCTGCTGCCTACTACACGCGATCGCAACTGCACCTAAACAGCGGTACCAATTAAGAGGCATTATGAATACAGATGCGCTACACTCCGCACTCTCCACCACACACACAAATCTGTAATAATTAACAAGCCGAGTGCCGAGTGTCGCGGTGCACGAGAGTACTCTCTCTCTCTCGCATCAATGGCATTTCTACTTCAACGCATCAAAGTCACTTGCGGTCTTGCTGTCTCATGATAAGATATCATTTGAGCATCAAAATGCTTTGAGGTGAGTTAAAGCATTTAAAGTTAGTTAAGTTAAATCATTAAATGTTTAATTTTAATTTAAATGTGTTCTATAAAACTTAAGTAATCGCGTATCTACATTATTGTCGAGACCTAACTAACCTAACTGCCTTCCAAATGCCGTCTATGAGTTGACAAACCAACTATTTGTAGATTACGACAGAGATAAAAACATCACAGCGAACAAAACATACATTGATCATCTGTCATCATTGATGTCATCATCCTGTCACCGCCGTCGCTTACCTAACCCCTCCCCCCTCCTCTCCAGGAGGTATGTGTTAAATCGCAACAATATCGACTTCATTCACTACTTGCTGTTCATGTCAAACGCAAACTTAGGTGCGAGTATGTGCAAACATCAAGAAATCAAGATTCCACGTATATTTAAGAAAATGTAGTATATGTTCAAAAAGTACTAACTCGAAATTTAAGTGTTTTTGGACATTAAATTAACATTGGATAGATTGAATTGTCAATATTGTAGTTTAATTAACATAATAAACCATTCGAATAATACTAAAGTAAATAGACTTCTAAAATAACGGACCATTAGAATGTGCCATACCTACATTTGTACACGTGGTTAAGCATATTGTGGCAAATTACATAGCTGCCACAATATAACATATTGTTTAAATATTGTATTCAACAATAGACATCTGCTTATGTTGCGTAAGGGATAGTGGTCAGCATTTACAGAAATATGATAAAGAGATAGCGCAGTGTTAGGTTACGCTACTCAACATGCTCTCTCTCTCTATCCTTAACGGGGTAGTCAGAGAGAACGGAGCGCCAAACGCTACGGTCCCCACATACCTCCTTCGCCTCGTCCACTGTCATCAACAGATATAGGTAAATTCATATATTATATACTATTGTTTGTTTAATAAATCAAAATGTGTAAAACGTCGGGAGCTCCTTTCACTCCGTAAATTAAGTGAACCTTTAAAAATACCCGCTCACTACAGACATTCGGCCTCTGATTTCACCCCAACGTCATAATACTACTTATCAGTAATAGCAATTAATCGCAGGCATTGGAAGAGGTTTTAAAACACACATAATACTGTGATAGACGAACTTTGTAATGTAACCTTCATTTGTCTGAAATTATTTAATAAAAACTGTATACATTTTATTCTTATTTTAATTGATATCTCTCGAGCAGTTATTGAAACGTTGTGGTTCCATCGGAACAACATCAACATCAAACTTACGTTTGCGCGTGCGCGGGTGGTTGCAAAACTATAATAATTTAATCAGAGAGCTGAGCACGGCACTCGTGCTTTACAAAGAAAATGCTCTGTGCACGTGCACGTGTACGAGATTCATTATGCCGGCGTTTTCACACTAAGCAACGATTCAACACAATATGAGACGTACTGTCGTGTGTTAAGGTCGTTAGTCGCGCGAGGGACTGCGCTCGCGCTTACAGGCGATGGCCGACACGGCTGGCCTTTTGATATCGCACAAAAGATGACAAATATGACGGCACGAGAGCCGCTATTCTCCGTGAACGATAGCGGCGTCTAACTGGGTCAAACAGACCCGAGGCTAATACGCTTGTGTACCTGCGTAGCCACCTATGTGTGGCATGTGTGGCATGTATGTGTGTCGTCAAAAAATTCCCATTCTATCAGCACTCAGCTCTCGGAATGGGTCGACATGTCACGTGCGTACTAATAGTCGTGTATTTGTAATGCTTTCTTCTAGAAGTTAAATGCTAAGCATAAAAATTATAACCAGGAGGCAGGGGCTCAACTGGCGCGCGAGACTTACTGCCATCCACTGCCCAACCTCGTACCTCGTGAGTCGTACATAGTGACTGTGCTCTGATCAACGATGACTGGCGCATCTAAGTTTGATAATATAATATAAGCTCAACATACCCTACAGCACAAAAATAAATTTTATTGGTTTAGTATTACATTTATACATATACCTGGACTGTAGTGCAGGCACTTTAATTAAATAAAATGTATATGAAACGTGTAAATAAAGTTTAATGAGCAGCGAGCAAGTAATAATTTCGCATGCAATCACTGAGAGGGATTAAAATTTCATAATCGCATTGCCTACAGCTATTGTACGTGTTTACAGCGCGCGCGTAGTGGTGGCGGTGGGAGTGCAGGGGGTGGTATCGTCATCATTCAATTAATGTAATGTAACAAGGTCGCTCTGTGCCTGCATGGGCGGCGTCGCGGGCGCTCGTGTCGCATTCAGAGGCACCCGAGCTGAACCCTCCTCTCGCTCCCGGCCTCGCCAGCGACGGCCGTTACGTCTCCACTGCGCCGCCAGCGACTCAGTTATTAATACTTACGCGTGCGTGTACTCCACTTAATGAGCGAACTCTCCTCGCTTTGATCATATCTCAGCTGTTTTGTGTTGTATTTGCACGTACATATGAAACATATTGGTTTATTGGTGACCGCGTCTGTTCTGTTCGGACTTCTATATGCAACACAACAAGAGAGGGACGTGGCCGCGGCGCGCAGGATTCGTAATGCGTGCAAAATGTTCAAAACAACTACGAGCTTTGACAGCTGTAGCCTTTATTGTGAGAATAATAACATGAAACTGTGTTTGCCGCAAGAGAAAGGAGGCCGACACCAAACCTGCACAAATGAACGCGCGCATTGTTTTAACTCATCCCCTTTTCTGTAATGCGTTTTTATTCAACTAAAAATTCAATTAAAATGTAAAGCGCTCCTACAATATAGTAGAATATTTAAAAAGAGTTGATTTCATCCCCGTCGAAACGCCACCGTTCCGCAATAAGCCTGCAATAAATAACGAGCGTGCAGAGACGAATATTAATTGAGTGTAATTTATCGGATCGTTTGTTCTAGTTAATGACGCTTCGGTGCGCCGCGTCGGTGCGTGGCTACGAAGCACATCTCAGGGCGACGGGCGACCGGCGACGCGCCATCGACGACGACGATGACCAACCACTTCGACATTGGTATGCTTATGTGTATTCCAGCCCGATCTACGGCCGCAAGCCTAGGTTCGAATTTTCCACGAGATACTCGCCACCGACGATATTCTTTCAAGCAGCCATGTCGTGCTTGCAATTTCTCAAAGTCAGAGTATCGTTTTCTCTACACTACTAACTACTATTACTGTAATAGTCACAGCGGCGTGTCCCTGTAAAGTGACACACTCACACTTATATATAAGCGACACTTCGCTAACTAAAAATATATATAATAATGAACTTTTTGATAGCCACTTTATTTGATACCGAGAAAATACACTTGAACGTTAAGGAATCATACCCCCATAAACTCTGTAAGACTCTCTTACTGTAAGAGATAGAGACAAAAAACGTTGGGAAAAACTATTTTGAATAGAAAAAACAATACAATTTAATAGCAGCCATTGCAGCTTTATTTATTATTTATATATTATATTAAATCTTATATGTATCCATCAAGCAAACACCATCAAGTTAATACCAAATCGTAATGCAAATGATCGAATTCGAGCACATAGACGTTGCACACGCACCGCACGAGAATGTCAGCGGCCGCTACGTGTAGTAAGTGTAGTGCTATAGTGGCCGCTCCTGCCAAAGCGTAAACTGTACAGAATAAACAAAAACGACAAATTGCCAGATCATGTGCGTGGCTCTACATCCGCGCAGTCACAGCCATGCCTTACTCTGCCTGGTCTGCGAAGCTCTAAGGAGATGGCTCATTGCTCATTTGAGTGTTCATCGCAACTAAAAGTATCGTGGCGCGGGGAAAGCCGCCAGCTGTATTGCTCGTTATAGAAATATTTCTCATTAATTTCTAACACGCCATTATTTTGATAAAATTTTTGCGAATAGTTAATTTCTTCGGCGGTGACGTCCGTGTCCCGGCGGGCGTCCCCGCGTCCCCTCGCGCACGTGTACGCACACTAATGCATATGCAAATGCCTTCATTATCACTCGATGCCGTCCATCGCCCGCTGATCAGAGGTGAATGCTTACATGAGTCATTCGCGTAGAAACAGAGTGTGATCGAGCCGAGGTCTGACGGAACTGGAGCTATTACAGAGCTACTCTCACGTATCGCGTCCATTCCATTGAGCAATAAAATCTCTGGTTAAGGTAATTCCATACCAACATAATGCGTTGTAAGAGCAGCCGGCGGTGAGGAGAGGGGGCTCTGACTAGGAGCTACTGAGTGCTACTCAAGCGATAACCGGCGTGAGGCGTCTCGCACTCGCGTAATGTGCCATAAAGCGCACCGCGGGGTTTATCGCATACGTCCACACTCTCATGGAACTGTGTCATGTCAGTGTCGATATTGAGTTATGGATATGATATGGAGTGAGGGATAAATGGTCCATTTTTTGATTTCCGTACCCTCCAGTTCCGCAACCGAGATCGTGGGGTTGTCTCAATTTGAAATTAATATCAAATTTAGAGTTCTGAATAGATTTTGTGCCCCAGCACAGAAAAAAACAAACTTCTCTTCCTCTATCAGTCAACACAAACAAAAGATAGCAGCGTTTATGCATCGTTTATACGGCATTTTATATGACATTTGCCACAAAATCAATATCTATAGGGTACTTCCCTTGGACCTACAGATATTTTTTCAAAAAGTAAGTACTTGCGGTACAAATAAAGGAAAAAATCCAAATAAACGCTTGTTTCTCCCCGCTCGCCTAGTCTTAGCGCGCATAGTGATTTAGCAATATTCTTTATGTCCAGACAATGTGATATAATTAGTTAATAAATAAGCCGGTCCGGTTATGGCTAGGTCATTATACACAATTGCCGGGCTCTTTTTAACCACTTGGCCTCTACTACTCTAAATTCGGCCCTGGCCCTTACAAGCGCAGACTTAAGAGCAGAACGTAGCGAATTAATTATAAAAAAACTGAGATCGACTTTCGAATTTCTAATGTCATTTGGTTTCCATTAACCGTTCGGTAAACAGATCAAGGACTTAACCTCCGTTTTTTTCTTACAATTGTCGCTCGTCCGGCTGTATACTGTTGTACTTCCTGTAGCTCTTAGTTTGTTGTTATATTTTACATCTCTTTGATGTAAATATCCAACGTACAATAATGTGGTGAAAACACAAACTTTCAATAATAATTTTCTGTGACAGTTCTAGTTTCTAGTTAGGCTAAATTAAAGTACGAACAGATAAAATTAAGTTAATTTGTCTTTCTTTCTTTTCTGACGTCTCTGTCCTTATATATTGCAAAATTTTTTTCATACCGACGCCGCCTACAATATCATTTTTGTAGTTAAAATAAAACGTATATAATAAAACATACAACCTAAAGAAAAAAATAGCAAATGTTTTAAACTAAACATTTGCTATTTTTTTTCCAAACTGCAATCAAAGTACAAATTTGATATAAAAAATTAAAAAAAAGGACAAGCCGGAGTCAAGTCCTCGAGGGGCCCTCGAGGGGCCCTCGAGGGGGGCAGAGGTGTATGAAAATGTTCTGGCTGAGTTTAGCCTGAATTTTAGAAAAAGCCAAAACCTCCAATTTTTGCACGGAACCCTTGGTGTGTGATCACTACTAGCGTTTGTCTGATTTTTTTTACCAAATTACCATACCTTAATTTTTCAAAGATTAATCTTTCGCTAGACTCGAATAGATTGTACCCTTTTGAACAAAAAATCCTCGTCAGATAAAGTAAATATTGGCGCCTTATTTAATAAGTACTTTATTTCCGATCTGCCAAAGCTTCGAAGTTTTAAAATCCATTGACTTAAAATTGATTCTGTCACTGTATATATTAAATGAGACTACTCAAATGTACTCAAAATAAATAACTAAAATGAACAAATGCGTTTTACTCATCTTCTTTTCTCAGTTTATTTATTTAAAAAATACTATACCCATTACCGTTTTATATTCCAAATATATTTAATTATCTGTGATTATTGATATCGCTTTGACAGCGAATGTCAATTGTCCAGCCGCCGATCCAGTGTCAATATAACCTCAAATGTGTGATTGGAAATGGTTGCAGAAATAATATTTATTAACGTGGTTTAAAAGTAATATTTGTATGTATGTCATCATTTAATTTATTTATTTAATAAAGTCAATTTATTCGCATACTGTTAATGGAATGTGCTCTCAGTATTTCTATTTGGATTTGGAAACAAACTTGTAAGTATGGCTGTAATATTGCGTAACCAAAAAAAGTCACAAAATACTTTATAATAAAGCTTTTTGAATATTTTTTTATAAATTTTAGATACATTTGCCCAATAATATAATTATAATAAATTTCTACACGTAGTAGCTTGTCTTGTACTTTTCCATAAAAAAAAAGTAGCTACTTTTCTACTTATATTTGACTTGATCAACAAACGCATCTGAACTGTGAAACATCTTGTTACCATGTGGCATGTATGACTTATATTCAATTTTCAAATACACTATGTTTGTTTCTTTTTTGTACATTTTTATTTTTAAAAAAAATTACATAAAACAAAGGCAAATATTTCAAGACTAAGTTACTTGACTAGAAAATATAGCTCAGGATATTATCCTGTTCCCTTAATTTAAAATATGACAAGGGGATTTTTAAGTTAGAAAAAAATGAAGTTTAGTACCCGTACTGTTGTACTATATGCAAATTTTGTAATGTAGAGGTAAAAGTTAAAGTCATCATTTAAAGCTAACTAAGAATTACACTGCAATGTTATATAGCCTCTAGCACTCCTAAAATGTGAAAGCTATATTAGCTTTCTTTCAAGTAAATTCCAACCCTTAGTTCAATATCAATAATATAATAATAATAATAATATCAATCTTGGCACTAAAATAAACATACACTTATACTTTAATTTTATATATAGATAAATAATTTTTATTTATTTAAATCACCACCACAACATACTCTAAAAATTTAAACAGAAAAAGAAAATCATATAATTAATGACACTGTTGCCGCAATTATGGGTGATGAAGACAAGCATCTTTTGAAATTTAGAAAATCTATTTATATTACATATAACTGGACCAAATTTTTAAGTGTCTTCACATGAAATCCTGAGTGTTTACAATATCATTTAGCATCATAGCTTATTCATTTTAAATTAAATTTATAAAGTTTTTTGTAATACATGCTAATCATACACATTTCAGGAATTCACCAGACAGGGCAGAATTGTCTGTGCAGAGCACAGTGCAGAAAGCACTCCGAGAATTATTTGGAGAGTGTTGCCCGGCACATGCAGACGTGCTGCATGTAAGTGACGGAGGAGCACGTTGCGTGCTGCGTGTTAGAGGGTGTCACCTGCGCCACGTGCGTGCTGCACTCGCCCTCGCTGCGCCTCCGGTGCGTGTGCGAGTGCAGGCCGCCTCACTACAGGCACTTGTGTAACTAGCTTAAGATAAATATATACTTCATAGCTAGCTAAGGATAGATACATACAAACACTTGTCTATTTAGCTGAAGGATATATATCTAAATAAGGAATATGAGCTCACAGACACGAGCCTCTTGGGCTCTGGGTGAGGGTGGCAAGGATGTAGTAGTGGTGGCTGCACGTGAAGAGCTGGCGGCGCCCAGTACTGTGGTACTGCCTGAACCAGAACCCGCACCTGGCCTGCTTCTACCCGATGGCAGCATTAATTGGGGATGCCCCTGCCTCGGAGGGATGGCCACTGGACCGTGCGGTCCTCAGTTCCGTGATGCCTTTGAGTGCTTCCACTACAGGTACATATATATCACATACCTAGGTTTTTTGTTTGCAGCTAAAACGAACATAACATTGTAGATACTAAATATTTTAGTAATTTATTGTAGGCCAAGTTAGTTTCCCTTTAGATCTAGTTATGAGGTATCATGTGTGACAAACTCTTATCAACAGCTGTATTTACTATATTACATGGTTTAATAATACTAGGTACTAGTAAAATGTGACAAATTAAACATTCCAACAGACATATTTGTTGACATGTACATTGTACATCTTAGATAAAGTTTTGATCTAACAAATGTAAATTTTTGAACAATCACAGATACAAATGTCAATAGTATCAAACAATCAAGTAAAATGAAGGTTGATAACATGCTTATGAATGAAAATGTTTGTTACCTCACAAATATAAATTCAAAATTATATATATATTCTTTCATTATGCTTAAAACTACTGAAACATTTATTGAACATATGTAAATAAAAACAATGTGTGATATTTTCAGTGAGGCGGATCCGAAGGGCAGCGACTGCTATGAGAAGTTCAGTGTGATGCAGGAGTGCATGGCGCAGTACCCCGAACTGTACGGCAAGGACGACGACGACGAGCTCGCCGCCGCACTAGACGAGGCGGCCAACGCGGCTCCCGGCCCGGCCACCGACTCCACTACCCCTGCCACCGACCCCGCCACCCTCGCCGATACCGCCGCGGACCCCGCCAAATAGATAGTGAAGACATGTTTTAGGACATGCATAAATTACGCCACAATGAACTTAATGAACTTAATGAACTTTAAACCCTAGAGAGAAAGTTCCTCATCGCATATATCACATTTATGACAACTCTACACCTAGTAAGATGTAATAAATTTTGCTAGTTTACATCTAGAAATTATTAAATGAAAACAGTAGATCAGCAGCAAATGTTATTCAAATTTCATGTTTTAATTCTTGGACGTTATATTCTGAAATGTTATGTCAGTCACAAATTTAGAACCCCAATGTATTAATATACAGGTGTTCTTGTCAACACCACTTAATGAGTTTTAACTACTCTATAAAAGCCTAATACAATTAAAACGAATAAGATTTTGCCAAAAATGAAAAAGTGATTTTTTCAAACAAAACAATACAATTATTGATGTAACGCGATTTGTCAAGAACGACGCACACACACATAAACCTATCCGCCGGGACACCGCCGCACGCGCCTCATTCCGAAATCGAGGCGTAGGTATTGGCGACAAATATCAAAGTTGTTTAACCTATAGTCATATTTTTGTAGTGTTTCTATACTTCTATCCTGTATATGACTTAATTTGTGGATGATCTCAATAAACACTTGACCCATAACATACTTATAGTAGCTTTGCACTATATCCTGTAAATAGCAGGGTTGGCAGAGGAAACCCGGGAACTTAGTGTTCAGACACTCATTGCCATTAGCACATTTCTGTTCCTCACTTTTCGCCAATATCTGGAGCCTTTTCAGTAAGTGGAGAAAATGAAAGATTAAATATAACACTCCCACAAGCTGCCGCGTTGAAAGTAACGCTTTGTGCTCCTGCGCCACAACAATAATACAATACAAAAGATAAAATAAGATTTGCTACCGACATTCGTTATTTCTGTGATGACTGCGACTAAATAGATCCCTGATCTTCGAATGATTTCCTGATTGACCTGATATCTGACTCTGTAAGCTAAATACGTGATGTTCACAGTTTCTCAATGTCAACACGCGGTCAAGTACATGTATAAGTGCACAACTTCATTACATTTGTTATATTATTAAAATAGAAGAGTTAATGTTAATTTATTAAGCATTGTCAATATGAAGCTCAGACATACTTTGCTACTACTTTTAGTATTTAGTATAACAGTTGATTATAGAATTAAAAAATGTTATATGTAAGTAACCCTTTTTATTTGTTTCTACAACTAGTCTTTGTGCCCCGTTCCTTAGTCTATCTCTGTTATACATAAAATCACACATGTGTTTTAAAGAACTTTTTAGCTTTCCACTGTTTATCGCACATAATAAGGTAGGTAGGAACCTAGAAACAATATAAAGATATAATATTTGTTCCCCCAATTTCCGCCGAATTCTGGAGACATTGCGTGTGGATTGGCAGAACTCAACACCGCGGTTTTCCTTGTTACCAGAACAGGGTGATGAAATTTCTTTGAATGGGAATCGAACCCACAATCAGTGGTGTTTACGATTGCACACTTGCGCCATGACTGGTCTTAAATTTATAATTAACTAAAATTTTAAAAAATCCTAGAAAAAAACTACAAACCTTAGATTGGATAATCTTTATTTATAAAAAGTAGACACATGGGATTTTTTTTCTTTAAATAACATAACTGAGATGAGAAGACCATCCAAACGTACACACTCCTCGAATCTGAACCTCAAATTGATATTGCAAAAATTCGCTGGCACATCGCTCGTGGGATAGCGGACATTTCCTCGCAAATGTTGTTGAGCTGGGCAATAGTCGTAGGTTTATTGGCATAAACGCGGCTCTTGAGGTACCCCCAGAGAAAAAATGCAGTAGCGTGAGATCTGGGCTCCGAGAAGGCCACGGATTGTCCCCTCGATGCGATATAACTTTGGTGATCATTTGGTTACAGTTCTTGGACTAATTGAAATATATACGGGTGAAATTTAAGATCTTTTGAAATTCGTACACCTTTCTGGCCCAGCTCAGCTCCATCCGTCCTGCCCAGCATGCCGCGGATCCTAGTATTTATACTAACTCAAAAGATCTGAAAGTAAAACTAGTACATAAACTAGTCAAGTCAAGCTATGTTGTGATATAATATATGTACAAATTGTAACAATTTATATTAATAAGAAAAAAAAAGAGAAACCTTCATTATTCTACTTTATTATTATTCTTTCTAAGCGAAACCGACACAATTTTAGTCGAATTATTACATTAATATTATTATATACAACAATACCACATATTTTTTATAAAATTGTAAATTTTTCGAAAAACAAGTAATTTTCAATGAACACCATTGTGTATAGATAAAATAAAATAGTGATAATAATTAAATATAATCAGCTTCAATTTTTCATAAACCTTTTCCGACCGATGTTAAATAAATTTACTGTCTTAAAGACATGTTTGGTTAACGAAATAGCGAAAGTTAGCATGTAGTGTAGCAATTAAATATTAAAGTGAAAATAATAATTGTAAATGTACTGCATTATTTTGAGGCTATCGCGGCGCAGGGGCACAAGCATGTCACTAGCAGCTTTGATTCCCAGTCGGGGGAATTAGTTACTCTTAATATATTAATTTCTGCTGTTATACAGAAGCAAAAAAAAGCGGCGTTGAGTTCTGCCCCACTCAAAGTAGAGTATAATAAAGGTAGCAGTCACATTTAGAGTACCCTTTTTTGTCTTTCATAAAATTGTAAATTTGAGAAAAACTTGCGGGGCTGTCTTCTCTATGTGTGTTGTTAAAACATTAAAACATGTTAGGTAAACAAGCATAATAAACAATTCCTAAGTCTTCGAAATAATGACTTCTATTACATATCTAATACAACACGCATAGACAAGAACACTGTTCACGAAATCGTGCGTAGCTCCATAGACAATGAACTCTGTTTATTTGACACTCTATAACCTATCTCAATAGAGACAATTTCCAAAGACTAAAGAGTTCTACAGATGTCGCTACTCGCGAGATATTTGACATTTGTCATTTGTTTGGTGTTGTTAAATAAAATACCAATATTTTGAACGTTTATTTCGAGATATAAAAGATAAACTAGATGTCTCAATACAAAATAAAACCAAAAGCCTAAAAGTTTTTTACAAAAATATACATGAAAATACAAAAAAAATAAACAATACACAATTATGTGACAATATTCCTTGTTCGATTAATCATAATTTCATTCTTACATACAAATACAAATGAGTAAATAAAAAGCATTTAAGTAGTAAATAAAGAATACTAAATGCAAGCTGCTTTTTTAATCATATTGTTGTGACACTATTTACAGCGAACTGAAAATAACTGGACTTTATTCTAATAAATTAATTCATACATTTAAAAAGATGTAGTTTCATTAAAACATTTCTGATTTTGTAAATTTTAATGTCATCATAGAGTATAAAGAAAATGTATCTACCTTGTTTCATGTATTAAGGCAAATTATTTTTATTAATATAATAATACAAGTTGTCAGACATCCTTGATTGGCATTATTTTAATAGAAAATCTGAAACAAAACATTTTTTTTAAATAATTGATGTCTTTAATATTCCATTAAAGTAAGTAAGTTACAGGCAAGAAATAAAAAAGACTACTTAGTTGTCATACCTCAGTGACGCTAATCTTTGTA
>JBAIZZ010000112.1:724177-969988 GCA_037355905.1 Heliconius aoede | reverse complement strand
GTATACGTATTTTCTTAAAAACTAATATATTTTAGTTTTTTAGTAATTTGACATTAATATTTTCAGTTAAGGTATCCGAATTTGACAGTTTAAAGGTGACGTCAACCTCAGCTACATATGAAACCATTAAATAGATGACTATGTTTACGTTGCGTTTGAGAAATATAGAGGAATTTATTAAAAACAAATGATAATTGCTTGATAGTCTTAATATTTAGTGTCATACTAAGCGATATAACAATAAAAATTGACTTTTCGCTACAATTAATGATTCTTAAATAGTGTTTTTCATATGTTAGTGATATATTAATTTTTGTAATCATTTTTTTATTGTTAATAATTTTACTAGAAATTCATATACTAGATTAGTATTGTTTATACAACGGATACGGAAATATTTTTTATAAGAGAATAGAAGTACCTATAAAAAAATATATGTGACTAGCGCAAGATGTTAAGTCTATATTTTGTAAATATTATAACGGAATGGCTAAAAAACACATAATACGCATAGAAACTTATTTTAATGTGATAACATTAAAATTATGGTAAGAAGTATGGTAAATAACCTTTAAGATTTATATTTCATAAATAATTTATAAATTAGAAACAATGTAATTCCCTCCTTGCCTATCTCATTTTACTTAAGTTTTGTGAACAAGTACTCCTTGTGCGTTTATAATTTAAAAGTACTTTAAAGCTGTGATAAACAAATTCTTCATCTATTTATTATACATTTTATACAATATATTATTTTATAAAAATATAATTTACACTAGTTACTGAAGAGGAATTAAATGTGTAATATACTTTGTTATGTAAATCTTATATTTTTTTGGTTTTCAAAAATTAACAATTTATGTAATTTCTGTTACGAGTAGCAGTGGTCCTTGCACAAATAGACATTATTCAAATATTTAAATGAAAGTACAAACATTAACGTCACTGAGGTATGACAACTAAGTAATCGTTTTTATTCCTTCTTGCCTGTAATTGACTTACTTTAATGGAATATTAAAGACATGAATTATTAAAAAAAAACCTTTTTTCAGATTTCCTATTAAAACAATATCAATTAAGGATGTCTGGCAACTTCTTATATAATAATAAAAATAATTTGCCTTAATACATGAAATTTTCTTTATACCCTATATGGCATTACAATTTTTAAAAAATATGTTTTAATTAAGGTACATCTTTATCCATCCTAAAATCCATTTATTTTCAGGCTCCTCGCAGTAAATAGTGTTACAACAATATAATTTAAAAACAGCTTCCATGAAAAGCAAGATAAATATAACAGAAAACTTGCATTTATATTAGTATTCTTTATTTGCTACTGATTACTACTTAAATGCTTTTTATTTACTTATTTATATTTGTGTGTAAGAATAAAATTATGAACTATTGAAGAAGGAAGATTGTCACATAATTGTCTATTTAATTTTGTGTAGTTAATCATGTTTTGTATTTTCATCTATATTTTTGTAAAAATCTTTCATGCTTTCGATTTTATTTAGTACTGAGACTTCTAGTCTGAAAGTTGACCTGTAATTCTTCAGCTCGCTCTAAGATTAATTTGTAGAAATAAACATTATTGGTCTTTTATTTACCTACAACAACTACAAACAAATGTCAAATAACTCGCGAGTAGCGACATCTGTAGAACTCTTTAGTCTTTGGAAATTGTCTCTATTGAGGCTATAGAGTGTCGAATAAAAAGTGTTCATTGTCTGTGGAGCTACGCACGATTTCGTGAACAGTGATCTTATCTATGCGTGTTGTAATAGATATGTAATATTAATAAATATTTAAAAAAATACGAATTATTAATTATACTTGTTTGCATAACACGTTACTAATGTTTTTAACGTCGCACATACTGTTTAGTCCTGCAATTTTTTCTCAAACTTACAATTTTATAAAAGACAAAAATGAGTACTCGGGCTTATCAATTACATTAAAATATATATTTTTATTTTTCTCACTTTCGTTAATCAAACAGAATATCTAGTCGTACAGATATGTTTTTAATTTAATATTTTCTAAATAGTTTTCAAGTGTACTCGTATATAAGTCTTTGAAAAAAACATCGGTCTAAAGTCGTACACCGGCTGCACTAATACCCAATTTACTTAACATCGGTCGGAAAAGATTAATTAAAACTTGAAGCTAATTAAATGTAATTATTAACACTAAATTATTTTAATTTTGTTTGTCCTATATACAAAGGCGTTAGGATCCGCTACATGCTATACACGACGAATGGAGCTGAGTAAAGCTATGCTCGACCGGATTCATACCACCCCCGGCATTTAAAACCGGCGTGAAGTAGTGGCTCTTGCCACGTTTCGCATTATGTAATGCCGGGCCTTAAAGGCAACGCACCTGTAGCTCCTCTGGTGTTGCATGGGGTCGTGGGCGGCGGTGATCACTTACCATCAGGTGACCCGAACGCTCCTTTGCCTTGTCCTCTCCCATAAAAACAAATATATATATATATATGAAATATATTAAGGAATCTCTTTCTTTTGATACCACACACGAGACACGACACCGTAAGGAATTATCGTTAGAAGCTTCTAACGACACTTCATTTTTCTAATTATAATGAATTAAATTTATTTGTTGAAGAATATTAGACAAAAAGAATTATATAGTAAATTAATATATATTTACTAGACTGTCGTACTACAAAACGTTAACTGTCATATATAGTCTGCAATGTGTCAACTGTCAAAGTCAATATCCCCGCTCTTTCAGGGGAATTACAGAAAGGGACGCTTATTTGACATATAGGACACATCTGAGCTTGAGAACGAGAGATCTTATAAGTTGTAGTCGATGTGATTTGTTATTAAGTTGTCATTAGTTATTGTTGGCGAATAATCAAGTGATTCAATGTGTAATGTGTTCTAACTAATAAATATTGTGCATTGGCTTAAAGTGCTGCTATAATTAACACTGAGAGATCGCATCTCCACGGCACCCACCGTGTAATACCCACGTTTTGCTGCCGAATAACAGTACAATATCGGTACCAAAACTGGATTTTGTACGATCAAACGCGCAGGTGTGCTGACGTTTCGCCGTCTCATCGAAGTAGCTAAGGTGGCGGTAACCCTATTACCGACAGCAATACGCCTTTCCGCATTCATCTCGTATCTTTCATCTCTGCTGAAAATATTTCTAAAATATACCGCTTCATTTGTTTGTTCTAATATCTTACCACTTACACTAAAAAAAAACTGACATTGCATTCCGTTCTTTCTTTATCTGTTTCAAAAACCATAACCTTTGTCTTATTCGTATTCAGACTAAGACCATTATTTTCACAACCTTTTCTTTCAGAGTGGTACAACCAACCAATAATTGCAACTCGCATTCTGATGAAAAAATAATTTATTGTATTACATTCGTCATACTTGAAAACGATGCGGAAACAGCGTAAATTATTGAAAAGTTTCATCAAAACAGACAAAGGGAACCTACACTAGGTTCCCTCCGTAAGACACTCCGTTCCCAACTTACCGCCAAATGAAATATTATTTTACTAAAATACTATACTTTTACTATACAAATATATAGTCTGTGACGTTTGATGTCATCCTCTGCTATGCATACTCTATAGTATTGTAGTAGCTACGTAAAACTTCATGTTCACGTCATACGTCAAACGTCATGCAAAAACTACTTATACAAGAAGAATTATAGAATAATTTAATTTTAGAGTAAAACCACAGAAATATTAATTACAGGACGCCTTTTGTCCTTGTGAAGCCGATAATGTAAACGAAGATGAAGTGTACGGCGGTCGGTGTCATCTGGTGAGCGCGATGTCGATAGAGTACGTGGTGGTGAGCGAAGGCGAGCAAGAGGAGCCCATAGAGCTGCCCACGGAGGAGGACGGCTCGCTGCTGCTCAGCACGGTGTCGGCGCAGTTCGCGGGCGCCAGCGGCCTCAAGTACCGCGCGGGCGGGCGCCTGCGCGGCCTGCGCCTGGCCGACGAGCGCGTGCTGCCGCCCGCCGAGGGCTGGGCGGCGCACCACTACTTCTGCGCCTTCCCGCGTGCCGATGCACCCGCGCCATCGCCGCGCCCGCGCTGCTCCGACCTGATCGTCCTCGGCCTGCCCTGGAAGACGGGTGAGGACGCCGTCCGCGATTATTTTACCACATTTGGGGAGCTGCTTATGGTACAAGTGAAACGTGATGCTAAGACTGGTCTGTCGAAAGGTTTTGGTTTTATTAAATTTGCAGACTACGACGCACAACTACGCGCACTCGGACGCAGGCACATGATAGATGGGCGCTGGTGCGACGTGCGCATTCCTAACAGCAAAGACGGTGGCTCGGCGGCGCACCGCAAGGTGTTTGTGGGTCGATGTACCGAGAGCCTCACAGCGGATGATCTTCGTGAATACTTTGGTGCATTTGGTCAGGTGACAGATGTTTTTGTACCGAAACCATTTCGTGCGTTCAGCTTTGTTACGTTTTTGGACCCTGACGTGGCACAATCACTCTGTGGTCAAGATCATATAATTAAAGGAGTGTCGGTAAACATCTCGACTGCCTCTCCCAAGCGTGAGCGTGGAACGCGGTCCCAGCTGCTAGGATGGGGGCTACTGGAGAGTGGTGCTCCGCGAGTGTACAGCTGGCCGCCGGACGCGTGGCAACACTCCGCACACTCGCACTCAACAGCACCACCTGAAGCCAAACCCTACCTCAAGTATGAGTAAATATCTTCATTGCCCTCCTTGTTGATAACTCACAGATTTTATATAAAGATAAATGTGTACATAATAATATAATATAGAATGATACAGTTGTTTACCAGCCTTTTATTATTTTTACTGCCTTTTAATTTATGATGGCTTTTAAATACTTAAGGTTTCATATATATTTACAAATTCACCTAAAACTTTACATCCTCTGTTGCCAGGGAATAGCGGCTTATAGTCTGTCTGTGAAGTGACTGATTTCTTAACATTATAAATTTGAAAACAAAAAGTGTCATTCTTTGACCCCCATTTAAGGTAAATATTTTTATGTAAAAAATTTCATTAGTGTGCTTGGCATGAGATTTTTTTTGTTTTAAAAGACCATCAAACCATTAATTCAACAATGGTTTATTATATATAATTAAGATTTAATATATTATATATATACTGATTTTTTAATGCATGTGAAGGATAAATTATTAAAACTGACCTATTGATCATGTTTTGTCATATTAAATGGTTATTAAAAGAAATAACAAAACTATATGCACTATGATGTAACATAATAAATACTCTAGCGCTCCATTATTTATTATAACAAAAGCTGCTTGAAAACTTTCTCTTTGTTTATGTAACTATAAGGTCTAACCAAAATCCTAATCAATCTTTCTTTCTTTCTTTGTCTTATCATTTGAGAAATAAAATTTTTAAAAAAAAGTTACTCTGGAAGCTTTCTGTATTAAAGATATTGTTTATTGACTTGAATATATGTCTAGTAACAGTTTACACACAAATATTAATTTCAAACATATCTTATAACTTTCTTAATTTAATATTTATATATTTAGTTCTCAAATGATTGTAATTAACTATTGTAACTTTCAATATGAGTGGTGTTTCATTTGAGTACTGCTGCCATTGTGTGCCAGTTCACATAATGCCTACTATAAAAAATATACATATATTATTTTATAACACTAGCGTAGATACTTGGCGGCCCAATCCACTCTCGCGACTCCACTTCCCACAGCTGTGGCTTCTGAAACAAATCTTGAACTGAGATTAACAGATAAATGGACAGGAATTCAATTAATTACTACTGCGACTATCAAAAGTTACTAGTACAAGGTAAGATGGTCTCCAAATTGAGTTATTAACCTTGGTGAGAGTGCAACGTCAGCGGGTGGAAGAGAGTGGTGTCGATCCTGGCGCCGGCCACGTAGCGCGCGGCGCCCAGGTACGCGGCGGCGGCGGGGGCGCCTGGTGGCGCAGCGGCGCGCTCGCCCGCCTGCAGAGGCACCAGCACGCTACGCCCCCGCGCGCCGCCACCCGCTCGCGAGCGCCGCGCCGAGTGCACCACCTCGCCCCTGCGTGTGGACATGCTTCACTAAATATATTAAATAAATAAACTATTTCGCACCTGTTAAAAAAGATATTCTTTAATTCAATCTATCCAAATCAAATCAAATTCTTCAAATATCAAATATCAATAGCAACGCTTAAAAAGTTAAAAAATATGCAATTGAACAAAAATGTATTAAATATAGATTTTTTATAGCTTCACGGTGTGACCTGCACATAGCAAAAAAACCTTCATTTTCCGTTTAGACTAAAAATGCTTCAGCCATGCGTGTTGAGTGGTGGAGCTCAACGCCGCGCTTTGTCTCGTTAGTCAGTACCAGAGCGGGGAAGGTAAAAATATTGAATATTCCATTCCCTGAGTGCTATCACAACCGTTGCTTTGTCCATCGCACGCTTGTGCCCCTGCGCCACGACGACCTAAAATTATACTATTACAAGCTATTTTTATAAAGTACTTGTAGAAAAAAATACCCCAATATGTCTGCAAAACGATCACGCATCGGAGTGACGGCGACGGTCGGCAGGGCCTGCACTGCAGCAGCTATTGTTGGAGGTGGTGCATTTTCGAGCTCTACGCGAACGCCGCTCCTTTACCACAAACAATACTGTTAATTATAACTAAGTAAAATATCCATGTGTAATAACGCTCATTTATTATACCCACCGTCTGGGCCTCGGTACAGTAGGAGGGACTACGAGTGCCGCCCCGACAGCAAAGTATGGAAACCTGCAAGTTATAGTATTAGGTTTATATAAAATTTAAATTTGATGCACCATAATAAGATAATATCGAGGCACCTCAGTGCCTGCGGGGCGACGGGGCGCGCGCGCGGCGCGTACCGCAGCAGCGCGGACAGCAGCGCCAGCGCGGTGGGCGAGGCGCCCGGCAGCGTGCGCTCCAGCGGCACGCCCGCGCTCTCCGGGAAGCGGAAGCGCAGCGCGGCCGCCAGTGCGTACCCAAGCGGCCACTGCTCTCGCGACGGCGTACCCAGCACCGCGCTGATCTTGTACAGCTGGTCGATCTCCGAGTTGCCGGGGAATAGCGGTCGGCCCGTGTACAGCTCCGCCATGATGCAGCCCAGCGCCCACAGGTCAATGGGAGCCCCGTAATGCGTATCGTGCAGAAGTACCTCCGGCGCGCGGTACCACCTCGTGGACACGTAGTCGGTGTAAGGCGGCCGCGACCGCACCTCGCGGGCTAGGCCTAGGTCCGCTATCTTCACTAGTTCGGGACCGGCGCAAAGCAAGTTCTCGGGCTTGAGATCGCGGTGAAAGAAGCCATGACGGTGCATGTGCGCGAGGCCTTGGAGTACTTGGTATAAAATGTTGCGAAGGACCGGCTCTGGGAACGGTCGCTCGGCGTCGCGTATTAACTGGTAAAGATTGCCTCGCATATATTCAAAAACAAAATATAGAGTATCATTTTCGCGAATGACTTCACGCAATTTGACAATATTAGCGTGGTTTAGCTTTTTAAGAGATTTGACCTCTCGAAGATTCATAGCTTCATCCCAGGAATAATATTTTCTTTTCATTCGTTTTATAGCAACTTTCTCCCCGGTATCTCGTCGCTGGGCCAATGCGACTGAGCCGTACGTGCCGTCGCCTAGTTGTTGTAAAACCACATAACGATTCATTTCTCCACAGTTTACTGGCCAATAAACTTTCAAATAAATGAAACTTTGTTTATATGCGATATACTTTTACCATATGTGTAATTTTGCAACATTCCTTCCTTGCACTTAAGATGCGCTATGTGTAACTGCTTCGGTTAAAATTACGTGCTTTCATGTGTATGTCATGGACGTATATCTTTGAGAGAATTGTGATACACAAATAAAATTAAAGTTGTCATACATTGCTAACTCTTACAGACCATAAGGTTACTATGGAAACTAATAAGTAAATAATAAATATTTTGTCAATACTGTAGAATACAAAAATATTTAACATTATAACCTATGTAAATTAATTAAACTATTAAAATTAGGAAAATCACAACAAGTTTCTGTGGCCTATAAATATTTTCTAGATTTATTATTTAGGTAGTCGTATGTAATTTATTTTGGGCAATGTAAAAAAATATGGAATGTTTAAATTATTTTTACTCTAGTTACCAGCAACAATATTAAACCACAAAATAACACCGTATTCACAGATCACTCTCTGTAAGCTGCCGCGGCCGCTGTCAGCTGTCAGCTGTCAACGACTCTTATTCATATTTTGACAATTAACATTTAAGTCAAAATAAAACTGCTTTATTTCAATAGCTGTTTAAATATTTATCTTCTAGGCAAACGATCTATTTTACTATTACAAAAATGAAATAATTGTTGCATTAGTGTTTGCGAAAGTTCAACGTCGTAGATTGACGAGGCATGAATTGTAGAGATGAGCGGCGTTTTGACTAGATGCAGAGTGAGCTCGGAGCAACTAAATATTTTGTTGTCGTTTATGGAAGAGCATCGTGATTTTGCAGCTGGAAAACAATCAATATATTCGAGATTCAGCGCGTGCAAGTTGTGGAGACTCTTGGCTGAACGACTCAACGCTGCGGCTGACGACTCCGGAGGAGCACGCAAGTCGCCCGATAAGTGGTGCCGGGTAAATATACTGTAAGACAGAAATAATGTTAAAATTAACTAAACAACTAATGTAAAGGAATTACTTTCATGTCACCAGTTGTGGGCAGATTTGAAATATAAAGCACGTAAAAAGTCTGCAGCTGGAGGAGCTTTGGGTGATCTATCTAGTTTTGAAGAGCGCATTCAGAACTTATTTAACAACAAGACAACTGAATGTAAGTAACCTGTAACAATTACATATTTAATCCATTATTCTAATTTTATATTTAAATATAAATTTCAAAAATGCTTCCATTATTTTCATTTAAGTAAGTATACTGCTTGATAAAAATGAGAATATCAAAAAACAATGTAATGTCGTTCATTATTGTGAAGCAGCAATCATAAATGTTTGAATACACAATCTAGTAAGTGACAATGATAATAGTCAAAGTAATGAATTTGACTTCATAAGGTTAAATAAATTATGTATTGTTAATAAAAATAATGTTATGTGATGATGTTTTCCTCCATTTGAGATAAGTGTCTTGAGACTGGCCTTTAGAACTGTGAATCAAATATTGTAGTTCCAACATAACTCATTAAACTTAAAAATAAATAAAATTTTATTTTAAATTTTGGTATTTATTAAATAAAACAATCAAATTTATATATTTTAATTATGACATATATTTGTGGCAAAAAATAAGTTTGTTTACTAGTTTTGTGAAGCTTCTAGAGTATCAAGCTAGAAATTTGTTATTGCTTTAGAGTGTTGTACTTATTATAAAATAAAATTTATCAATTGCATCAACCAGCAAGAAAGTTTTTCACCCCAATGAATTTTATTTATCTCAGAGTTAATGATCTCATAGTCGGGCCTCATGGAACGATGAGCAATGCATGGAGGTTCTTTCAATAATATATTTAAATTTGAGGGTTTGCCACTATCTCTGAAAATGCCTCACTTTCAAGTTAGTGAGTATGCATACTGTTGTAACTGCATATTAGACTAATAGTCCTTAAAATTTCAGCTTTGCCACAATGACGTAGGTTTGGGGGCCCGGGGATCTTAGTTTATAATCAGTAATAAGGAATAGGCATATTACATGTAAAAATCTTACATTTTTGAACTTAATAAGAGGTTTGTTTAGATTAGGTACCTTTAACGCAGTGTTACCTACAATATGAAACTAGTCAGGTTACGTAACATTACAGCTATAAAAAAGTAATTTTAAATAAAATAATATAGGACAGTTAGGTAGGTAATCTATACACGAAATAGACATAATATTACTTGGTAGACAACATTTCTGCAGCAACAACAAAATCACTATTAACACAAGCAAGTAACAAACAACAAAGTACTGCGAGAAATCTCCCTACCATCACACCGCTGGCAGCTATTCATACAAAATAAGTGCATATATTCACAATATTAACTTTGTTAAATACAATGCTGAAATTGTTTTGAAACTTTCTATTGTTTTTAATATTATATACAACACAGTTTTACATATAAGTCATCATTGTAATGATCATTGTATGTGCGCATTTCTAGAAATATTTGCTGGGGGGCCCGGACTTTATCTTTGCACAGATATGTATGTGTAATTATTGTTTGTTTTTATTTTTCTGGGCAAACTTTTTGTAAGTAAAATTTTTGGGGTAGGCATCAGATTGTTCTAGGCTGGGCATGGACCACCCGGCCTCTTCCTAAGCCCATGGATAATTGATAGTTTACATATTGCGAATTTTTAAATTTTATTATTTGTACAGAACCTGTGTTCTTACGCTAGTCTAGTTAAAAACAGAATCCTTGCCTATTTTACAATTTTTATTTCACATTGTTCATATTAAAGACTTGTTTTTGTACAGACAATGCTATCATTTTTTCATGCTATGTTTGCAGTGGGCGCGGGCGCGTGCAGCCATTCGGACGAGGAGCGCAAGCCGGCGCTGGACGAGGACATGTACTCGGAAGGCTCGGGTGCAGGCGGGGGGTGCGGAGGCGCTGGTGGGGGCGGGGAGGGCGCACGCCTCGCCACCGAGGAGCTGCTGGCCGAGGCCGCCATGCGCAGCGCCCTCGCCGCCGAGAAGCAGGCCGAGGCAGTCTCGCAGGCCGTGGAGCTGCTGCGCGACCTCGTGGCGCTACTGCGCGAACGCACTACGCCGCACCCCCCCGCGCCGCCGCCCGACCACGCGCTCGCCATGCAGCACCACCACCACCGGCTGTAGGCTGCGATCAGCCAATAATTACTTATTATAACTAATGTTGTTTTATTTACAAATCCATCGTTATATACTATAATATATGACGAGATACTCCGCCTAGGATGAGCTGCATAACGTGCTGTGATGTCTGAGAAAATGGGTATCAACCAAACCTACATATATGTATGCATTTCTTCTTCATCATTCTTATTACACAAACGAACATCACAAATGCCGTACAGGCTTGTCGCGCGTGCATACGTGGCGCTGCGCGAGGCGTAGACGCGCGCTCACATCGTCGAACACGCGATCGGCACGTGAGCGCGCGACGGCGGCGCCGTGACGCAGCACGTCGCGCAGCAGGGAGGGGCGCTGGCGAAGGTGGCGCGCGCGATCACGCAGCGGGCCCAGCGCGGCGCACAACGCCGCCGCCACCACGCGCTTGTACTGCGCCGTGCTGAGCCCCTCCGCCTCCTGCACCGCCTCCTCGGGCAACATGTCTGTCGCCAGGCAGTGCAGCGTGATCAGATTGGAAACACCGGGCCGTGTCTCCGGATCGAATGTCACCTAAAAAAATTTTTTTTATTATGATTATATTAAATTTATTATATTAAATTTAATTCTCTTTTTTACACTTTCTTTTGAGCTAGCCAAATCCATAACTGCGCATTTATGGTGTCATGGAATGTTTGCTGAATGAAGTAAAAAAAAAATTGTGAGCCGTCTCGAAGCATATGTGAGACATCAAAATTACTCTACAAATTATAGAAGAAAATAATTTATATAAAAAAAAAATAATACTCTTTAGTTCATAATGCAGTTTTCTTTTCCTAAGATAGAAATATTTAAATTCCTCAGGTGGTTCGTCTCACATTGCGCCCCTGCGCACGACTGGCCTGCTGTACGACACATATGCAATGTTATACACAGAGTAGGAATAAAGTCACACTGCATCTTAAAACACACACCTGTGGTGTAAAATCCGTGACAGCTTTTCGAATCTTCAATGTGATATCGTCATCGGAGTCGCTCAGCAAAATCCGCGATTTTGGATCAGTATCAGATTTTGACATCTTTTTTGTTGGATCACGCAAACTCCGCACGCGATCACTGCCATCCTCTGGTATTGGTTGAAACATAATGAAATATTTATTTGATTAATCGATAGACAATGAGTATATAGTGATATAAGGAACTAAATTATAAAATTAGTTTAAAACATGAAAATAATGACACCATCCAATTCAAGCTTAACTATGGCAGTTTGTCTTAAAAATAATACACAATAAAACTTACAATATTAATTCTGTAAATAAACATTAATTTACGCATCAGAACTACTATAAGTATTGTACCTGGTAATATAGGTTTAGGAGTTGGAAAGAGTTGCCCAAACCGGTGGTGGAAAGTTTTTACAAGTTGTGAGGCCACCTGAAGATGTTGTAACTGATCCGCCCCAACTGGGACGTGTGTACCACGATACACCAACACATCTGCAGCCTGGATGGAGCATTTTAAAATTTAAAAAAAAATCAAAATATTCTTTATTCAAAATAGACTATTACTAGCGGACGCTCGCAACTTCGCCTGCTCATATGTACCCTTAGGGGTGAATTATTATAAACCATGAAACATATGTTCAATAAAATATTTTTAAGAGACGGAATTTTAAATTTTATAAGAATCTGTGCTGATTTAAAAATATATTCCTTACAAGCCTATAACCCCTATTACATCCCCTTAAGGTTAAAATTTTCCAAAATCCATTCTTAGTGGGTTTCTATGCACAGCAGTTACGGCTGTGTGTGCATCGTACCTCAGTCTGTGGGAACATGTCCTTTATATATTCTTTATTGCATATAAAAATAAAAAAGTAATAATACAAATTGTAAAGGTAGTTCACAATGGCGGGCTTATCTCTATAAGAGATCTCTTCCAGCCAACCCGTGGAAGTGGATGAGGACCAAGATGCGGTGTAGAAACAATTAAAAATAAAGAAAAAAGATAATAGAAATTAAAATATATATATTACACACAACCATACATATTTACATAAATATACAATATACAAATACATACATACATATTCATACTGACTATAAATAAACAGATATATAAAAAAAGAATGTGATTAAATAAGGTAGATATTAATGAATACTAAACTAGTTTAATTGTTAACACTTGCTAATAAATGCTTTTTCAATTGGGACTTAAAGGACATTAAGGAAGGGCTCTTCTGGATAGGTTTAGGAAGTTGATTCCAGAGGGATGAGGCATACACAGTAAAGGATTTTTGCAGGAATTTGGTATTGCTATATATATAGATACTAGCGGCCCACACATGTTACTTCTATAAACTTGTAGAATAATATAATTTATTTATGTAAATAATAAATTTATAGAAGGAACAAGATGGTATAAAGGAGTGTAAATATATGGAGATTATGCTACTGCCTGATGGCTTATAGTGAGCCATTTGTAAATGGATTGGGAATCTTAAATTTGAGCAGTCAGTGGATTGAATGACCGAGTTCTTTGCTTAAACATCAGTATAGTTTGAATAGAGTTCAACATAAACCTAGCACTAAAACAAAGTGTTAAAAATACCTGAAGCACAGGATAAAGCAGTAATCCAATAGGAACTTCCTTCATTTTAGCAGATTTTTCTTTATATTGTGGCAAATGAGCCAGGCGAGCATGTGTGGCAAGACAAGCCAGCAGCCAACACAATTCTGCATGTCTTGGTATGGCTGACTGTACAAATAATACACTCTTGTCAGGGTCCAATCCACTTGCCAATAAAAACGCAACTAAATCAAGAGTGTTGTCTTGTATTTGAGCAGGATCCTACAGAGACAACAATATATCACTTTCACAAAAATATCACCCATCTTTTAGGAAAAAATTATATGGTTGTAAAATATACTTGTGGAGTTGTGTAAGCATGAAGGTCAGCTACAAACATCATGAGATCATCCCCTTGGTCCTGGAGTCGCACGCAACGGCGTACGGCAGCGAAGTAGTTACCAACATGAAGAGCTCCTGTAGGTTGCAGTCCTGTCACAACTCTTCGTGGCCATACTTCACTTTGTTCCTTCTTGGTATAACTAGCATTATTATTATAAAATAGTACATATATAGCATTATTATTATAAAATAGTACATATATTTTTAAGAATGCTAAAAAAATGACTAACCTGTAAGTTAGTCTCTTGAGCTCTGTATATTCCAGAAGATATGCTGCGGTAGTAACCTTTTAATCGTGATCTATTTTGAAATAAATATTTCCTTACTAATCTCATACTTTTGACACAAGAATTCATTCAGTCAAATATTAGGATCTTATGTATATTAAAAGTTGTAGATATTCTTATTGCTATGTCCACACTTCTCAGTTCACATACACAAATGAAGTTGATATAATTTGTCATTTGAATTTGACAGATTCAAGCAGTTTAGTAATACAAAAAAAGCTTTACGAAATTTTGTGTGGATAAAAATGATTTTAGAATATTAGTTGCATTTGAACAATGCTTCCGACTTTTAATACAAATCAATTATATTTATTTATGATTTAATAACGGTTATACAATTGTTTTTATATTATAAAATAAAAAATATATAAGATTTCTACTTATAAAGGATAGGGAATCAATAGAAAATGTTAGAGTTGTTAATGATGTAATTACTTGTGAAATGAAACTTAATATCATAAATAAAATTAAATTAAATCAGCTCCACGCTGTATCCCACACACCGCAGGGTAGGCAGAGAGATCCTAGTGTTAGACACTCCGTTCCCAACTGTCCGTCCAATTCTGGAAGCATTGTCTGTTGAATGGTGAAATTCCACGACACGCTTTTCCTCGATATAAGAGCGAAGAAATAAAAATACTTCATTTCCTCGAGCAGGAATCGAACCCACAACCTGTCACGTTTATCGTCACCGGTGCTAACGTTTGTTTCGGCACTCTTACTCAATCGGCGTAGTCCTGGCCTCATGGAAGAGCGCTCTTATCCATCCGATTCCGAAGAAAGGCGACGGCTCCGATCCTTCTTACTACAGGCCTATCGCTATTACCTCCCTGCTCTAAAAAGTCATGGAGAGCATCGGGAACATTTCCTCATGGGGTGAAAGGATTTTAGTTCAATTCAATCCCAAGAAGACACAAGTTTGCGCGCTAACTATTGTGCGGTTTCGTAGGAACTTCTTTCCACGCACCACGCAACTGGAATGGCCTATCCGTGGCGGTGTTTCCAGGTCGATACGACATGGGCACCTTCAGAAAGCGCGTCTATCTCCACCTTAAAGGCCGGCAACGCACGTTTAGCTCCTCTGATGATGGGGTCATGACATGGGGTCGTGGGTGGCGGTGATCACTTACCATCAGGTGACCCGAACGCTCGTTTGCTTTATCCAAAAAAGAAATAGCCACACTTTGCGCCCCTGGGCCATGAATGGCCTCTGTAAGTTGTAGTTCATATTAATATTATTTAAATCAGTGTAAGATATACGTACAGATTTATATACGGAGTGGAAGTATCAGGGATCCTTTTATGGAAACAGCATATACGAGTGTGTTAAAATATTTCGAACCAATACCTAAAGAAATTGATCAACATACCTCAACAATTCAGACAGAGGATTTTTTTTCATTTTTTCGATTTTTATCCATGCCTGTATCTCGTGTGACGCACACATCTACTACTCATAATACTACAAAAATACTACTATGCATTAGTGTGCATGTTTATGTCATACTTTACAAATGTCGTTTTATTTTAAAACGATAATTTTGTTATTTGATTTGTTTAAAAATTTTTGTTTATGGCAATTTTTTAAATTCTTAAATATATAACGCTTTTATATAGTAAGTTAAAAGTGTGGTTTCATTTAAAGTGTTGCTTACACTTCCAACCTGTATAACTAACAACGCTACTTCGTCCATAACGAATAAAATTAAATAAACAATTAGTTTCACGCTGTATCCTCTACACACAGTAGGGTAGGCAGAGGGAACGTGGTGTTGTGACATTCCGTTCCCCGCTTTCCACTGAATTCTGAAGGCATTGCGTTCCGGGTGGGGGAACTCAACGCCGCGCTTTTGCTTTGAAACCCAGTGCCGTCTTTAAACTATTTGAGGCCCTAGGTACATTAAGATCTTGGGGCCCCTATGACCTTGAGAGAACTCTATTTAGTTATAATAGATAAAGAAATTAGACAAACAAGGTTTTAATTTTATTTTTATTTAGTTACTAACTATAAAAAAATAAGATAGCTAAATATCGGTTATCATTTGGTAATCTGCAGGAACTAGGGGGCCCCAGTCAATCGCGGGGCCCTGGGCACGTGCCCATAGTGCTCAGTGGGGAAGAGTGGCCTGTTGATACCAGAGCGAAGAAACGGAAATATAAAAAATAATCTTCAAGAGTTGTCAGCGCCGTGATAAAACCTGCGTCGGTAAGCTCAATGCAATAACTTCAGCCGTGTGGTCCCGGCTTAGAATAGAATCACCCTGGTACTGTCGGTGTCGTAAGAAGCGACTAAAGTACGTGTGGTAGAGTCACGCCGCCAGTAATGGTAACACGCATGGGCAGACTCGACCGGATTCATACCACCCCCGGCATTTAAAACCGGCGTGAAGTAGTGGCTCTTGCCACTGCGTTTCGCATTATGTAATGCCGGGCCCCGGCGCCCAACATCCTCCACCTTAAAGGAGGGCAACGCACCTGTAGCTCCTCTGGCGTTGCATGGGGTCATGGGTGGCGGTGATCACTTACCATCAGATGACCCAAACGCTCGTTTGCCTTGTCCTCTCCCATAAAAAAAAAGCAACGGTTTAATTTATTTCTGTTCTTTTATATTTAACACATATGGATGCAAAAAAAGCTACTGAGCGACTGCGTCAGATTTTACAGCGGAATATTATCAATAATATTACTTAGTACGCGGTGGTAAAAATCATAATATTGCATTGACAATAATAATATTAGTAAAAAGTTAGTAAGTAAAATTTATTTGAATTCATATAAATAAATTAAAAACAATTTTAAAGTAAGTTACTAATGGTGCTAGTAATATACCACCCACCTATACAACCATAGACTTTTAAAACTTATGTCAACGCAGTGTAAGAAGTATTAAATACTAATCAGCTGTCTAAAATGTCAACAATCAAATGTCAATAGTCAATAACAATTTATTTTTTGTCATAGTTATAACTTTTTCTAAATAGCATACTAATATCTAAATATAGGTATTTTGTTTATATTGTATATAGTGACCGAAAAGTAAAAGAATATTTTCGATTCTAAATGATTATTTAATAATAAATATAAATTTGTGTTATCATACAGGTTAGGTTATTTAAAATATTTTATACCTAAACTAGCCGACTTGGGCGGCTCCGCCTGCTTGAAACATACGAATATTTATTAAATATGATTATGAAATTATCAGTTTAAGGGGTGAATTCTAAAAAACCACTAAACACTTGTTCAATTAAATATTTTTAAGTCAGAATTTATATTTTTATAATAAACTGAAAATAATTTCATAACTATTCCTATAGTCCAAGCGTGCAAAGCTGCCCAGATCGACTAGTAATATATATATATATATATATATATATAATTATGATGATAATTATGATGATATATCAAATGCAACATATGAATATTCTTACAGAATTTTAAACCCAAATGTATGGATAATAATGTAATATAGTTTATTAAAACAAACAATACATGTAACTTGTCAAATGAAAATTCATATATTGGTCTGGTTCCGTTACAAATATCAATTATAGATATGTACAGCATTCACAAAATGATCCTGATTATTAGCCAGTCATAACAAATTAAATTACAATTAAAAAAAAAATTAATTAAATTACAATTAATAATTAAAAACAAATATGTGTTTTTGCAAACAAATTCATACAACTAGAATATTATTGTATATAAGCTACATGATAAAATATATAAAACAATTAGAATTCATGTAAATTAAAAATATTTTATAACAAATATTATATCTTAATAATTTGAGTGTCAAGGAAATTTATTTTCTACAGGACTTCTAGAACTTGGATAAAGTCATCATATTGGTACTGGTGGAAATAAATAAAAATCTATTTAATCAAATTAGATCAGAATTATGAAGATCTGTTATTTAATTTAGCATCTTTTTTTTTATAAAATATTATAGATTCTTTTTTTATGAAAAAAATATGGTTTATATTAATAAAAAAAAAAGATTTTGTATTAATTATCTGTATTTTTTTATTAAATAAAATTTAATAAATATTAAAGTTGATAAAAGTATAGCTCTAACAAATTATCTACCTAAATTCATACACTTTTATTATAAAACAGACATAAATGTTACATTTTTAAATATAAATTAGTACAAAAATACATTAATGAAACTCTTCAGAATAAACTAACATTATCTATTTGTTCATCGTTTCTAGTAATGTCTGGGTTGCGGGCAGGAGTGGCGGCGGGCGCGCGCATGCATGCCTGGCGCGTGCATTCGTACGGCGCTGGCGAGCTGCGCCTTGAGAGCGCGCGCGTGCCCGCCCTGCGCGCGCCCGACGACGTGCTCGTGCGCGTGCACGCCGCCTCGCTCAACCCCCTCGACGTCGCCATGATTGGTAACTTGATCTTATTACCATGCAATGGATGCTAGATATGTTTAGGTATGTTTATAAACGTATTTATTTCGTAGGTGGATACGGGGCTCGGATTCTAAATGTTCTACGAAAACTTGAGGGGTCTGACGTAGAGTTCCCTCTCGTGGTAGGGAGAGACTTCGTGGGCGAGGTGGAGGCGGCGGGCGCGCACTCGCGATTACGGCGTGGCCAACGCGTGTGGGGCGTGGTGCCGCCGCACCGCGCCGGCGCGCACGCGCAGTACGTGCTCGTCAAGGATCACTGGGTGACTATGATCCGTTGGTGCTCGGAGACCTGTGTTCTATAGTCCATCTGTAACTTATAATGTTGACGCCCCACAGGCGGGCCCGGCGCCGCACGCGCTCAGCGACTTGCAGGCGGGCGGCGCGCTGTACGCAGCGCTAACGGCGTGCGCGGCGTTACGCGCAGCAGGGTTGAGCGCGGGCGGGAGCGGGGCGCGGGGTGCGCGCGTTCTGCTGCTGGGGCTGGGCGGCGTGGGGCAAGCGGCGCTGCAGCTTCTGGTCCAGCGCGGCGCGCACGTAGTGGTGGGCTGCACCGGGGAGCAATGCGCGTGCGCCATGGCGCTGGGCGCCGCGGCAGCGCTGGACCGCCACGCGTCGGAGTACGAGCGCGGGTTGGTGGAGGGTGGTCCGTACGCGGCGGTATTGGACTGCGCGGGGCTGGGCGGCGCGGCTGTGGGCGCGCGGCGCTGGCAGTTCGCGCGCTACGTGACGCTGAGCTCACCGTTACTGCGCGAAACCGACGCGCGCGGTCTGGCGGGCGGCGCGCTGCAAGCGGTGGCGGAGCTGGCAGCGCAAAGCGCGGCAGCGCGCAGCGCTGGCGGGCACGTGCGCTGGGCGTACTTTGCGCCATGCGCCGCCGACATCGAACTGCTGCGGCGGTTGGCGGAGCGCGGGCAGCTGACGGTCAGTGTGGAGCGCGCGTACGGGTGGCGCGCGGGCGCGGCGGCGTACGAGCGGGTAGCGCGGGGCGGCGCGCGGGGGAAGCTGCTGCTGGACTTCACGGACGACGCGTCTGCCGACGGTCACCAGGACACAAACAGATGATGATGACCGCTTGGATTGGATTAGTATTAAAGTGAAATGTAATATCGTATAATAGTCATGGTTTTATAAAAGCTTTCAAAGAGCAATTAAACATAGGAATATAAACTTTTACCAGACTCTTAATATTTCATACCCCTTCGGTCTGCGACTATAAAATAAATGACCTGCATTTTGTATTGGAAACATAAACAGGCACCTCCAATGTATGCAGCAATGAATCCACAGAAATATTGGCGTCACCTAGTATTAACTACAAGTATATTACAGAGAAAAAGTCATTAAAAAAAAAATTGATGATAGACTTATTTACCATAGATGATGTGCAGTGGGCGCTACCCACACATATACGGGTGTGTTCAAAAAGTATCGCGAATTTTGTGTTTTTTCAAAAATTATTTATTTATTCATGAATATCTATTTTGTCCCCTCCAAAGTAATCCCCACAAGATATTATGCCAACCTGTTTTCCAATCCTCGAAGCACTTCAAAAAATCATTTTTTGTGATCTTTTTCAGCTCCTTCGATGCCGTCTTTATATCCTCAATCGTAGCGTAGCGTCGTCTCTTCAGTTTTGGGAGAAAGAAAATATCACAGGGGGTCAGATCTGGGGAATACGGTGGCTGCGGCATTATTAGTGTGTTGTTTTTGGCCAAAAATTCTGCAATTTTGGTACAAATTTCGCGGCGACCCGTGTCATGCCAAAATCATTGGTAAAAATCGAATGGCACGAGCCAGCCAATGGCAATCGAATATACGTAACCCGCGGAAATTCAAAATTCGCGATACTTTTTGAACACACCTCGTATAGCTCAGCCAAACATTATTTAGATATTCATATTACATATAAATATCTTATACATATTCCTAATTAAGTAACTCAGGTGATCGCTTATGTACTAGGTATTGTTCACGTAATGGAATATAATAAAAAACTGACGTCGTTGAATTAATTGTACATAGATTACGTACAATTTACATGAATATTTAGGTACCTACTTATTAGTTTAATGATTCGTTTCATATAATAATGGAATTAGGAAAGCATTTAAACCGTAATAAAATTATATTATAATATTTAAGTATATCAAAACGTCCATTATATGAAAATGATATTTTTTCTATCGTCTACAATCGTCAGCTCGTCGCTAACGGCGCAGTCGTTCGGTCTGTCGGTGTCGGCGACGACGCAACTTAATGCGAATAGTAATGACATATGTTTGTAAAAAAAAACAGCCTCACGCTGTATTTGCATGCTGCAGGGTTGCAGTTGCAGCCCGGGTTGCGGGAGAGAAGTGGTAATCTTGTGTTATAAGACACTCCGTTCCCCACTTTCCGTCGAATTCTGGAGGAATTGGGTGTTATGTGGTGGAACTCAACGCCGCGCTTTACCTCGACACCATAACGAAGAAGTGGAAATATAAACGTAAATAAATATTTCACTTCCTCGAGTGGGGATCGAACCCACAACCGTCGTGTTACCAGTGACACCCTTGTGCCGCTGCGCCACGACGGCCTCTGTGTTTGTAATCTGTTGTTATTTTTGTAAACAAACATACGTCTACATTTTAATTCACGGAATTGAACTCTGAATATTTCGTTGGCCGCTTGATAATGACTTCAGATTCAGAGAGATCTATCCATATATATTATATTTCAATTTTTCATTATATTAAATAGAATCCTTTTGAGGTGCAACGAGACCGTTTTCCGCCGTCGATATATGGGTTTGATTCTCACTCGGAACTATGAGCTTTGCCAATAAGAACAAGTAATGTGCGGATATATCTCGGCCTACCCTCCTATAGGTATAAAGGATACAGCTCACCAGCGACCAGGGCTTCCTGACCTAGGCGTCGTAGCGCCTAGTATGACCTCGCGATCTTACAGTTTATTAAATACATTAGTGGTGGTGATGGTGACACCGGTGAGTCACCATTCCCGCAGTGTCGCCTGAACCACACACAGCTGGGGGTAATGGTTGCGTAAATGCTTAATGGACTAAAGTGATAAACAGCGATATAAATACAAATATATATATATATATATATATATATATAAATAAATATATATATATATTTCAGCTTCACGCTGTATCCCGCACACAGCAGGATAGGCAGAGGGAACCTCGGTGTTGACACTCCGTTCCCCACTTTCTGCCGAATTCTAGAGGCATAGCGTATTGAGTGGCAGATCTCAACGCCACGCTTTGCCTCGACATCAGAGCGAAGAAAAATGGAAATATAAACGTAATGAAATATTTCACTTCCCCGAGTGGGAATCGAACCCAAAACCGTCGGGGTTTACGGGTGGCACCCTTGTGCCACTGCACCAGGACAGCCTCTAAATACAAATATTAAAATTTTAAATAATTGCTTTATACTCTGCTTATGTTTTATTACAAATGATTAATATTAACTAGTTTTGACATAAATGAATGCTCGAACATATCTATTATAATTTTTATTATTTTACACAAAAAAAGCCGAGGTTATTGTTTTACGTGAACATGCTGTTTAGGTCTGAGTCAACGCGGCATGAACAACTGCGCAAATGAAATAATTAAGTACGCAAATCTTACTAATATATATAAATACTATTCTACCACCTCAATTGTTCGCCGCGCGTCGCGATCTGCGGCACCGACAGTATACTTACCCAATAGACAGACCTTTTTTTACTTTTTCATTGTGTCGAATTTATTATTGTAAAATACAGCAAAGATTTCATGTCATTTGTCTTATTTTTTTAATTGCGCAGCGCAGTAAATCTGAGCTTATCCTCAAGGCCTTCCAGATGAGTGTTCCACTGGAGTTTGTAATTGAGACACATTGTGATTTGTTCCTTTAATTATTAGACTAAAATTATGTTTTTTAACATTCGATAAAGCACACTCAATACATTTAGTTTTGTAGCATTTAACATTAGATTATTAATATCAAACCAACGAAGAATATGCGATATTGCGATGCGATTTGTTCCAGTCCACCTTAAATAATAAAGAGGTATCATCTGTACAAAGAATAATAAGTTTGAAAGTAGAATATCACATAGGTTCCTCATATAAAAAGGCAGATCGTTAATATAAAGAAAAAATGAAAGCGGAATAGATCGATCGAAAAGAAGGAAAATGAAAGAGGAACAGATCCTTGTGGAATGCTCATCCTTAGAGGAGATCCAGATGATTTTACATCATTTATACTAACCTTCTGGATTCTTTGATATGAGGCAATAAGATCAGGGACAGTATCCTGTACACCATTATGATATACTTTTAATAAAAGAGTTTCATGTTCTACACAATCAAAGCCTTTGGATAAATCACAAAACACTCCAATGGCATTTTGTGACTCCTCCTCATATCCTCCTCCTCCTCCTCCTCCCCATGCGTCATAAATATGCTTAAGGAGTGCAGCAACCGCGTCTGCAGTAAACTTACCTTTGGTGGAACCATATTGCTGACTATGGAAACAATTGTTAATATTTAAGAAAATTGTGAGTCGGTTATATACTATTTTATCAAATATTTTACTTAATGTTCGTATTTCATATAGGAATATACAACGCTGTAATCTAACATATATCAATAAAAACTCAATCAATTGATAGAAATAAATAAGACGACAAGTTCACCATTTTTTCGTAATAATTATGTTCACGTCGCCGCTGTTATTCCGTGGGATAAGAACGAGTAGATTTGAATTGCCCGCCAATAAAATTATAATATTTAAGTAATATATATCAAACCGTCCATTATATGAAAATGATATTTTTTCTATCGTCTACAATCGTCAGCTCGTCGCTAACGGCGCAGTCGTTCGGTCTGTCGGTGTCGGCGACGACGCAACTTAATGCTAATAGTAATGTCATATGTTTGTAAAAAAAAACAGCCTCACGCTGTATTTGCATGCTGCAGGGTTGCAGTTGCAGTGTGCGGGAGACAAGTGGGAATCTTGTGTTATAACACTCCGTTCCCCACTTTCCGCCGAATTCTGGAGGCATTGTGTGTCGAGTGGCAAAACTCAACGCCGGCCTTTGTGACGACGATACACAGCGAAAAAATGAAAATATTTTATTTCCCCGAGTAGAAATAGAACCCACGGCCTGTCGCGTCTCTGTCGCTCGCTCGCGCCCCTGCGCCGTTCAGCGTGAGATAGGTGACCGACACGCATCACGCGCGCGGCGGGATGCTGCAGAGCAGTGACCACTGACCTGGACCTCCACGTGACCCCCGCGCCCTGCCGTACATTCAGCACTGGAAAGTTTCATTATCACGGCCGACTTCGTGATCGTAGCAATTACTTAATATAATTAAGTAATTGTACTTAGTAAACATTCTGATACGTATATTTTTATTTTTAAAGTTACGAAATCGTTGCTTGGGACATATGCACGTGGGTATACGCTCTGTACATGGAGGATATTAGGTATACAAGAAAAAATTATTATTGGGAGTCTTTATTGTAGGGAGTTAATGTAACCACGAGATTTTTAATTTTTTTTTCTGTTTGTCTCTTCGTTTGTGCACACTAATATCAGAAACGGTTTGACTGATTTAAGTGCAGTTAGTTGGATTCTAGCAAGCTTTATTTAACATTCAATGTTTGTTTTATTTCAATCGGTTTATAAATATATATGTTTTTAATTTTTTTTCTTATTTTATAGCGCGGCGTTCTGCCACTCAACACGCAGTGCCTCCAGAATTCGACAGAATTTGGAGAACAGATTGCTTTAACATTCGGTTCCCTCCGCCTACAAAATAAGTGTTTTATTGAATTGGCTAAAAGTATCAATGTGTGGATATCGTCATTAAAATGATAATGTTATAAGATAACGAAAATAGTGATATGAAACAGTAAATAATTGTCTGCGTTGTATTTGCCGACGGAGCCATTTTACTCGGTGACTGTGGCTGACAACTGACGAGGTTGAAATTTGAAAACCAAGTGTATTTTATAAACCGCTGCCAAATCGTATCGTATGGGTGTGAAAAATAAAATAATGAACTCCACCGCTCTAACCTTTGAAATGCAAAAGGAAAAATGTTAATAAAAAACTAGAATTTAAGCAGAACTTCGAACGAAAATAGTTTTGAAGAAAATTAATTTCGTTGTATAAGAGATATGGGATAAAATTTCGATGAAAATGTCTCTCGGTCGAATTGAGAACCTCCTTCTTTTTGAAAATGGTTTAAAATAGTAAATATGTAGAAGTCAAATAATTTGAAGTATTGGTAGCACAAATGTGACAATGGGTACTGGGTTCGATTCCCGCTCTGAGACATGAAATATTTAATATTCTCGCTCTGGTCACGAAGCAAAAAAAGTTCCCAGGTTTTAGCCTATGCTATGTGCGGTATACAACGCGAACCTGTCATAGGCGACTCCGATTACAACACTGTTTGATTAACAGGCAAGCTGAATTAAAGTTAATTATTCGTTGATAGTCATTATTTTAATTGGACTCAAGACTTAGAAAGACAATAGCTGAGACAAAAAAATGAAAGATGTTAAAATATGTATTAGATTATGTATTGTGTGTAAATAGCTGAATAGCGGAAGACTACTCTGCATCACACGCTGAGAACAGGGACAGCCGGTCCGAGAGTTATTATTTATATTATTTAGTAGTTAATTAATGTAAATATAACTATTAACGTTTTATTCAAACCATTTAATTATCAACGTATTAAATATTTCAAATTGGTAATCTCTTTACACTTATTCTAGAGTCTTCATTCAATTGTTAAAACGCGAATGAACTTGTTTTTTATATATCGTATTCAGTTTACTAGTTTTAAGCTTGCAATGCCTCTCAAATCCGGCGAAAGGTGGGGCACGGAGTTAGTTAACCACTAGGTTCCCTCTGCCTACCCTGCTGTGCGCGGAAAACAGCGTGAAACTGATTTTCTTTTTGTTTGTACTATTAATACTCACTTCTTTCATAATTGTAGTTCCATGGGAAGTACCCTATAGGTTTTGTTTACGTAAACTTCATACAAAACAATGGATACGCTCGTATCTTTTGATTGCGTTGACTCTGAAGCTTGAATTTTCTACACTTCATTGGCTTCCCTTCCCAACTCCACCTGAATATTTGATAACAACTTCAGATTGATGCTGACGTCCACGCGACCACACGCGATCTTGAGACAGCTACAGCGCTTGCTGTGGCCTGTGACTGTGATGTAAAGTATGCTTATATTATGTACAATACGTTCATTAGATGTTCATGTATTAGGCACTTTGGGGGTTATATATTCATACATTCATATACGTTAAAAAGTTTTATTTGGTACAAACTATTTGCTATATAGCAAACGCATGAAAATAATTAAATAATAAATGTGTTTAGTACACATTGTAGTCCAAGTACGGCTATGTTAAAACAGTGACGTCTAAGTACCACTCACTGGAAACTTCTCACGTTTATTTTGGCGTTAATATTTTATACAAGTTTTTAACCGCTCATTAAAATGTAAATTTTCAAGGTGAATGTAACCAATTTGCGTTTTGTCGTTCACACAAACGTCAATTAGGTACTATTAGATGTATCTAATCATACGCACATTTGCTCATGCATGGTGCATGACTCTTGATATTCCAAAACGAAATCTAACCAAAACTTAGGTTAACAAACAAATGGAACGTCACTAGAAAATCAGCAATCAATTAATATAGAAATAGTAAAAAGAGAAGGTACACACAAAAAATAAAAATGAAATCGGCTGGCCACTTCGTACGAACTACTACTACTACACTAGAAGTGGACCACGCGTGTGATATCGCGGAGCGGCCCGCCTGCGAAAAAGCCGGGGGAGACTACTGACTCGCTGGGAAGACGGCCTCAGAAAAGCCGGTTGGCAATAGACCCTGATATAGTAGACTGAGTGGCACGCCACGCATTGATTATTGACGTTGGTATCCCGCATGATGACAATCTCTCGTGAAGGCAGAAACAGATAAATTATAAAAGATATTTAGACGGTCTAGATTGCTTCTGCGAGGGGTGTCAGTGCTACTGTCATTGTGCTGATAGTGGTTTCAGTTGATGGTTTAATTGCGAAAAGCTTTGATCAACATCTTATGAGGTGATGGCTTAGGTGTTGAACAAAAACCGGATGCGGAAGGCAGTATTACTTGAAACAGGGCTTATTTCGAGGGTCCAGAGAGAGGAAACTTCCTCTCTCTGGAGTCCTAGCTACCGATGGCTTTGACCCTTGCTCCGCCGTCGGGAGAGTATTTTTTTATATTTTTAAATGTAACTTTTATATAAATTTACTAGGGTTTTTCCTCCCTTCTCACTTCGCACACTAACCCCCGACTTTCAAATACCAAAAAAATACATTATTTCACGAACTGGTTATTTTTTAGAGTACTTGATAATCTGTACTAATATAATAAAGAGGAAAACTGTTTCGTTGAACACCCTATTCATAATATATATTGGTTCGAGTTGAGATATCATTTTTATGTTGGACTAGCTGAGCCCGCTCGCTTCTCTCGCGCGAAGCTTAGTGCAGTCATCTGTTGAATGAAGCGTTTCTGGATTCCGGACCTATCTAGCCTATAACCATCCCGGGAAGCCAGGGAACAACTCGAAATTCCACGCCAATCGACTCGGCCGTTTCGGAGTCTACAGCGAACAGACAAACAAACACACGAACAAACATGTATATATGTATATATATATACCTCATTTATCGAGGAAGGTTGAAAAAACGGAAGAACGAGAGAGATTTTACAAAAAATCAAGGAATATTTTCGAAATCATTTTAAACAGTACAATATAATATTCCTTATTCAAATAAATGTATTAGATGCCTTGAACGTTGTATAGATTTAATGAGGCTTTTACAGCATTGTATTAATAAAGTGAATATTATAGACTATCTATCCTTTATGCCTATCCTACTTTACACATTCGATATGTACAAGTCAGACTCCGGCGGCCGATAGTCGACAGTGGCTATTGTCCAAACATACGTGTGGATGTTCAGATGTTAGATAGCTTACAATAGTTTTATAGTACATTTACGCTAACATTTAATAATAAAATAATGCCCAAATATTGTTACATCGTATGCCTTAAAAATGTCTACCACGACGTTGCTAGATATTTTTAAATAATAGAAAGATTATAAAAATATATTATCTGTATCTTTATGATGAAGATAATAAATCCTGATTGCAACTTATTAGGTACGTTCATCAGTCCTGGAATAACTAGTCCAATTTATAATTACGTAGACGAGTATATAACAATAACAAACAATATATCAAATCAAAGTAGCTTCGCGCTGTATCCCGCACACAGCGGGTTAGGCAGAGGGAACCTAGTGTAATACTCCGTTCCCCACTTTCTGCCGAATTCTGGAGGCATTGTGTGTTGAATGGCAGAATATATATTTATATATTTTTATTTTTTCGTTCTGATGTCGAGGCAAACCGCGGCGTTGAGATCCGTGTCTTGATACTAGGGTTCCACAGCATAGCCTGCTAAAAATAGATGTGGTTATTTAAAATATCAATATATAATACTGCCTAATTTCATGCGTCGTCCACATTTTACTCGTTTTAATAAAAAAAGGATATAGAACTAATAAACTATAAGCGTCGTCAAACCAAAGCATCAAAACAATAAAAATGATATACGAGTATGTACTTAACTTGCACCTGGTACCAGTGTACATTAGAAATGCTATTCATAGCTGGAGCTGGAGCTGGAGCTCTATCAAAACGGAGTTCATATTATATATGATATATATAATATAATTACGAATTGAAAGACATCAAGAGCCCCGTTCAGTAGACCTGACTAGGACCACTACAAACGGTCCAAGTCTGATAGGTACCTTCCACGGTCGCCAAGTGTATCAGGGGATACAGCAGGTAAGTAATGAAAATTAAAGCCAATTTCTTATTTTTTGTTTTCAGTATAATTACACATCTTATAACACAATTGACAAGTAGGTACATTTTTTTAGATTGACGCTGAATCCTACGTACAGCAGGATGGGCAGACAGAACCGGGGAACTTAATGTTAACTTGTTAAGACACTCCGTTCTTATTATTACACTTTCTTTTGGACACGTCGCGTATTTTGTCGCGGAATTCAACGACGCGCTTTGTCTTGTTTCCCAAACCGAGGAAATGAAATTTTTACTCGCATGCTTGTATCTATACCGAAATTATTAATTATAAAATTATATTAAACATATATTTTTATTTAGATTTGTATCATTTAGACAATAAATTACAGACAATAGACTCAAATAGACAATAAATTACTATTTGTTTTAACGCGACTGATTGTTGGTTCGATTCTCACTCGAGGTATTGAAATATCTATTAAAATTTACATTTTCATTCATTGGAAAAATGACATAAGAATACGGTGGAAAATGGGGAACGGGTTACAGCGTGAAGCCTATCTATTGTTTTCCTAATATTTTTAATTTGAAAAACGTGGTTAGCTACCCTGCTGCGTGTGAGACACAGTGACGCCGCGAGGCACCCACCACGCACGAACGTTAACGATGATTGTTTCGTGAGTGTCGCACGGCGGATGCGTCTCATCGTCGTTTTTTGTTTACAAAAACGAAAACATGTTTTGCAAGTGTAGTCGGAACTGTAATACGTCGTGGCGGGCTCCGCTCGCACCCACCAGCACCCACCAGCACCCACCACTCATCAGTCACCGATCACGCTGGGCGCCGGGCGGCGGCAGGCGGCGGCGGGGGTGAGCGGCGGGCGGCGGGGGGCGCGCGGCCCCCATTGGCCGCATGCACGTGGCCTGATCTCGCACCATGGCAACGCGCCTCCCCCGCCCCCCTCCGCCGCCCCTTGATAGATATTCGCGCAAGGAGCCGTCCTCTGAGTCACAGTCTCGCTCGGGCATTGTTCGGCGCGTGTTCTATCTTCGGGACCGCTTGCGAATGCCGAGTGCCGGTCGATACCCACGACCCCATCCACAGCAGTGACAGTTGTGGTGCTGCAGTTGCACCACGGACCGCGGACCGCGGCCTGACCTACAGCGGCTTCCTTCACGTTTTGTACTGCCTGCATACCTTCATTGTTTCCTTTTCAAGTAAGTACACGCTAAGTTTATGTGACGACGATCAGTTCTAATTACATTTGTAAGATGCCACCGTTTAACGTGACTGACAGTCCGGCGTCCGACGTGTGTAGTAAGTGTTTAATAACAACATTAAACAAACGAGATAATATGTAACAATGGCACTTCTAAAAAGGCCTTGACTTGCACCACTTACGTGAATACAAACAAGAAGTGTAAGTGTCGGCTTTCTGCACTTCACGCAGCTGTAATTATTGATCAGCTGATTTTGACGTTTAAATAGTATCGACAGTAGAGGTAGAGCAAAGGCTGGTTGAGAGGCACACGCGCTACGTTATACCGGCCTTTAGGAGCCCGGTGCTACCTCTCATTTTCGTAGATACTACAAACATATGTAAGTAACTATAATAAATATGTAAATTTTAAACTATCATTATTAGTCCTTTTAAGTCTTTAGTAATTTGGCTATTTTTATTTAAGCATACTTACAATATATTAAAAATATTTAGCTATAACGTCTCACTATTTAGTTGACACGTAAATTCTATTACAAAGTGTCGCTGGCACTCTCGCGAGGTGTGCGGAGCGCAATCAGCAAACATGTTATGAATAATTATTAAATTCATTACTTTTTTTTTTTTAATAAAAACATCCGCCTTACACTAAGTATAAGAAATGTTCACGCCGTACAAGTATGTCCCGCTCGCGCTCGCGCTCGGAGCACGTCGTGACGTGACGGGGTCCCCACGTCCCCACCCGCACTGCCAGCATTGCTTAGCTGCGGCGTCATTACGTCACCAGCAGCTGACCGCCGCGCCACCCCACACTCCAAACCCTGGACTTGGTTTTATCAATAATATTATGCTTTATTAATATCAAATACTTTTTAAATACATAACACAGATTGCAAATGTGCTCGTATACTTCACTCATATGCACGTGACGTAACAGGGCGTCGTAGTGTCTAGTGCCTGTCTATAACAATAACACGAGCAGACTCCAATTATAATACCACAATATCTTGTGTATTATCATATTATTACAGTAAAAATATTTTATTTAATTATATAAAAAGAAAACTGTGAAAATTGTCGTATTAATAGTTTTAGAGGCCGTCGTGGCGCAGTGGCACAAGGGTGCCGCCCATAAACGCGACGGTGGTGGGTTTGATTCCCACTCGAGGAAGTGAAATATTTCTTTACGCTTATATATTCCCTTTTTCTTCGCTCTGGTGTCGAGGCAAAGCGCGGCGTTGAGTTCTGCTACTCAACACGCAATGCCTCCAGAATTCGGCAGAAAGTGGGGAACTGGGTGTCTTAAAACCGAGGTTCCCTCTGTCTACCCTGCTATTTAGACCGATCGTAACTTAATACAATATCGACCTCTCTACTCTATAAATTATAATTTAATAGAATATTTTATAATATATTTAACCATAGACTAAGGTACTAAGCTAATATAAAAGTTATAGACATATTTAACTTTTGCCAATTTAAAGTGTTTTTGCCCCATTGAGAAGATAGATGATATATTTTAAATAATTAAGTACTTATGTACGTGTTCTTTTGTAAACGTGTAAACTCTATTTCTATCAATATGAACATACATTTTGTTATAAACAAAAAGCTGCCACCGGTTCGGAAGGCAGTTCTGCTGAGAAGAACCGGCTAGGAACTCAACAGTTGCTCTTTTCAATGTCAATGGTATAATTTAATTATAACATTAGCTGGCAGCTATCCGGCAGACATTCAATGCTTTATTTGTGTGAATCGTGGTAGTGGCAAAATTGTATAACATACACGTATATACAGATCCAGATACATACCAAGAAAGCACAAAACAAATTTGTGATAGAATTAATTTGTAAATTTAGTAAATTCTATTTGTGAGTTGGAAGTACAGAATAGTTGATAGCGTGCTCAAATTACATACATATTAACCACTACGTAGAGTTTCAAACAGAAGTTAAACAGAAGCTAGTTTAACTGAGGTAACAGAAGAAAGGCTCTAGCTGATCTAGGCTTCAATTTCAGAAAAAAAGCTCGAGACCGCCAATTTTCGTACGGAACCCTCGGTGGGCGAGCCCGAGTCGCGTTTGTCCGGTTTTCTATATCGTTGTGATTCATATCATAATAGATAAAACACCTTTAAACATTTGATATGAAGATATCAGTCGTGTAAAAGGCCAGCCGTCGTGGGGTTCGGTCGATCTCCACTCGAGGAAACGAAATATTGAAATTAAATTTTAATTTATCGCTCTGGTAGACAAGTTAAATGCCTCAAGAATTCGGCGAAAAATAGGGAACGGAATGTCACAAGATTTCTTCTGCTACTTCAGCTGGAAGGCTGCGAAGGATTTAACGTAAAGCTAAGCTAGGGAACGATCGACGATGAGGCTCAAATACACTATATTATTACAATCAACATAAGTTGTGTATTTTATTATCACCACAATCAAAAATAATAGAACATCCACATGTTCAAAAATCATTATAAATGTGAAGAAATAAGAAATCTGTATCACGACACGAAAGCAAATCCGCGTGTTACAGGATGAGCCCGTAGGTGGATCACGCGGGCGAAGCCGCGAAGTTACACAAATTCTAGAAAGCTGCAGATTATATTGTAACGTCTGATGTAAAAAAACAAAATATAATAAGTAATATACTTGTAAATAACCACATAGTGAATTGTTTACATTTCAACTGCGTATACCTATTAGCTACGAAGCAGTAGGCACAGTGTGTGACGCACGTCGCTATATATATATATACACTGACCCGCAGTTACATAACGGACAATTCACGCTATTTGATAAACCCTCGCCTCTAGTGCACACTGCGCATTGCAACCAGAACGAGGCGCGTAGGCGCAGTAGAGCAGATACGGGGCCACACGTAGCGGGCTAGGCAGAGGAAACCCTCTGATCTCCTAGTGACGACCAAACCCAGATACTAGATCTTCTTTTGAAAACTTTAAATATTACCGCTGCAGTATAACTTGTTAACTTAGTTGCTGAACTTGAATTTTAAAATATTCAAAATTATAAAGAAAAGATTTGATTATATATATATATACATATAGAGATTTTTAGGACTTGTTTTTAAAATCACACAAAACTCTCGTTTTTATATGTTATATCTACAGTTTACAAAAAACATTTTGATGAATGTGAACAGAGTCCACCGGATTGTTCTAAAATTATTACTTTTAAAATAAATATAAAATATCCTTCTTGATGACTATCTAAAGAGAATCAGTTACTTACATAACACAAGTGTGACCCAAAAGACACCAGTCGAGTGCACAGTGATCTTTACAGAATACCTACGTCGTATGTTTGCCTCAATATAATTGGATTTCCCCAACACTCCTGACGGTGATGGTGTCGTGGAGTTGTCTAGTTTACCTCATCTGTGGCTAGCTTGTCGTATAAGTAAGTAAACAAGGAAAGTGAATCTGTTTTGTTCTAGGCACACTGAACGTACGTGCTTACCTATATTCTTGTATATATCATTTGCGGTGCAAAATCATTTCTAAAATTGAGAAAATTAATACGTAGAGCTATCTATATATCTATCTATCTATAATAATATTATCGAGTTGAATGATTGGTTCGGTTGATCGTGCAAATCTCAGGAACTTTACTGTATAAATCGTAAGCAAGTTGTATTATAGATGGTTTTAATAAAACTAATGATTTTGATATCTATTTATAATGATATCTATATGTATAACATTTAGCGAGGACAGAGTGGTCATACTTTCTGTTTCTACTCCAACATCTAAGATATAATGAAATCAGTACCGTTCGGCGCTCCGCTCTAAAGCGGGAAGTTAAGTTAAAGTTGTACTATTCTAAATTACTGACAAGTACAGCTTATTACACTGTTCAAGAATATCTGTTGAATGTCATGCGGGATAGCTGACAGTTCATGTAATAACTAAATTATACCATTGACTTTGAAAAGAGCAACGTCGAGATTCTTGCCGGCTCTTCTTAGCAGAAGTGCCTTCCGAAGCGTTGGTAGCTTTTTTGTTTATTTGTTTATTCGACGATTCAAAACTGCTTTTAGTAGTCTTATTTGAATAAAGATCTCAGCTTCACGCAATATCCCGCACACAGCAGGGTAGGCAGAGGGAACCTATTTGAATAAAGAGTATTAGAATTTGATTTTGTACGTCGTCACGGTTCACGGCAGTCGAGCGAATTGAACGACGGAGTTCCGAACAATAACTTGTTTTATATTTTAACAACATACGGAAATATCATCAAATTTTATTTTATTATACCTAGGTACGTAATTATTTGTGCACACACATACACATCTATCGATAGTGAAATTTAATAACATATAAAAATAGATAAGCTATTAATGTCTTCTCCACCATAATATATATTTTAAAAATTATGATTCCATAAAAGCAAGTTGCTCTATTTAATCATTGAATAAATGCACCGTCAAATTATAGCTGCAGAAACACAGAGAAACGTCGGAAATTCATGTCTATAAAAAACTATAAAATAGTTCCACAGTCCCTGTATCATATACTTATACTTAATTCTGTAATTAGTACGTAGAATGATCGATATAATTCAGGCGGCCCCGTCCGCCACACCACACTCACAGCGCGCCGCACGGCGACCAGTGACCCTCCAGTTGATTGAGTCACAATGCCGCTTTGTCGTCGTCGCCGGCGTCGAGGACCGCTGGACTACTGCTGGCGGCGGACGCGGACGCGGACAGTGCTCACTTTGACTACTTCTGTTTAAACAATCCGACGTGTCTCGTCGAGATGTTTTCTATTTAGAAGTGACGATACGCGCAGTAGATCGAGAGGTCAAGAGACCGTCCGTCGTCGGAGATATCGCTCGAAGGTCGAATCGGTCAATGTTAATATCAAAATTTCACGGAAATGTTTCTCCTTAATGTTTCCCGCGTCATTCACTGCGAGTTGCCAGAAGACGAAGACGTCGACCTTGGTCGTCCTTGTTGAGTGATAAGACGCTCACGGTCTCATGGAAACGTGGCCGGGTCGCGACCCCGCTATCGCGCCCTTTTAACCGCACGTCGCGCGGCCGCAGCTTCACTCGCCGCGTGCACCTCCTCGCGAGCGGCACTCCCCGTTCACGACGCTGTTTGTTGCAGATACCTCACCACAAACTAGCACGATGCCGGGCGCCGTGGTGAATGGGCGCCGCGCGCACGACGCGCACGACGTGGTGCTGACGGGGCTGTCGGGCCGCCTGCCCGAGTCCGACAACATCGAGGAGTTCGCGCAGCAGCTGTTCGACGGCGTCGACCTGGTCACGGCAGACGGCCGCCGCTGGACGCCAGGTGAGTGAGCGACAGAGTGTACGACTGGACACAATAGCGACAGTCGGTGTATTGTAGTGTAATCTGCTGCACGGTGAGGGCTTCTCTTATTCGATTTAATTCATGTTCGGTCTCGATTCGAGCGTAGGTACTTTTGTACTCGTGTACCATCTCGGCGATTAGACTATTGTGGAATATCTGATAAGAAAAATGTCAATTGATTGTACAAGAAATGTTGATCTATATGAACTTCACGTAAAACACAAATAAATATAAATACATACAACATAGTTTTAATTATTTTTTGCAGTTAAATTTCGGATAGTAACAAAGTGTTTTATTTTATATAGTTTTAACCGAGCCACATACAAGTGGATGGCCCGGTACCTACGCGCTACGAGTCTGTCGCGTCTCGCGTCTTGGGTCTTGGAAATCCAAATTATCCAAACCTATCCTTATTTAATTTTCCTTGAGGATGCGAGCGGGGAAACGACCATCGTTATATAAGCAATTGTCCTCATTAGTCATTTGACAAATAACATCACACTCTTTTCGCGAGCCTGGGATAAGGTGTGCATGTGTGCACGTGCTCACGTGTGCGCGTGTATATGTGTCATTTGTATAATACATTTCTAAGTTAGTCACTTTGGAGTTTCTCCGCAACTTAAACTGTACTCTACGTCACCGATAAGGCACTCCAGACACAGATACGAGTCTAGTCTTCGCATCCGTACTCGTACCTGGTCATGATGATATTTTATTTTTCGAATTTTGATAAACTTCATTTTGTTAAAAATATTTGATTATTCCCTTTTTTTTAATGCAATAACAATATATCGACAAGGACTTGTTGACTTGGAATGACAATCAATTTATTTATTTACGTATTTCAAGTACTACAGAAACATTTATTTGAATATTGAAATAGTTTAACTTGAGAAGCGCTGTTTTTGATTTTGATTTAATTGTCATAATTCCAGTTTATATGATATGTAATATATATATATAATATGTGTAAGGAAAAATAATAAAAAAATATTAGTGCAATAAAGAATATTATAAGTAGCCTTTCCTTACATTATCACGATATATCGTATATATATATATATATATATATATATATATATATATATATATATATATGACTCAAATGACAGTTATTTTCTCGTAACTTCAAGTCCAATTTGTCAAATCTATTAAGTATAGCGATCAACGTCCGGAGTCGCGAGTCCAGTCGAAATTGCGTATGACGCTCCGTTCCACTTTACCACGAAAGAGAAGCTCGTTACCTTGCAGGGTAATACACGCTTATACGAATATACCTAACAAAACTTTATGATTAATATGTGACAGGACTGCATGGCCTGCCCGAACGTAATGGCAAGCTCAAAGACCTGGCACATTTCGACGCGACGTTCTTCGGCGTGCACGCGAAACAGGCCAACCTCATGGACCCGCAGCTGCGGCTGCTGCTGGAGCTCACGCACGAGGCAATCGTGGACGCGGGCCTAAACCCCGCTGAGTTGCGCGGCTCGCGCACCGGCGTGTACGTGGGCGTGTCCAACTCCGAGACCGAGGAGCTGTGGACGTCAGACCCCGACAAGATCAATGGCTACGCGCTGACGGGCTGCTGCCGCGCCATGTTCGCCAACCGTATCTCGTACACGTTTGACCTGAAGGGCCCCTCCTATGCACTCGACACGGCCTGCTCCAGTTCCATGTGCGCGTTGGCGCAGGCGGCGGCGGCGCTACGGGCGGGCCTGTGCGACGCCGCCGTGGTGGCGGGTGCCAACCTGTGCCTGAAGCCCGCCAACTCGCTCAACTTCCACCGCCTCAGCATGCTGTCGCCGGAGGGGCGCTGTGCCGCCTTTGACGCGGACGTTCGCGGCTACGTGCGTTCGGAGGCGGCCGTGGCTGTGTTGCTGCAACGTCGAGGGGCCGCGCGGCGCGTGTACGCCACGGTGCGCGGCGCAGGCATGAACACGGACGGCGCCAAGGAGCAGGGCATCACATTCCCCTCCGGCGACATGCAGTGCCGCCTCGCCGAGGAGACCTTCGCCGAGGCGGGCCTGAGGCCGCAGGATGTGGCGTATGTCGAAGCCCATGGAACGGGCACTAAGGTAGTTTTTTTGAATATTCTTTCTTCAAAACTTATGTTTTTTTGTAATTGTTGACTTTCCTAAAGGAAATCTCACAATATTTTTGTTCTTTCCTCATATCACATAATATGTTGCATGCTACTTATGTAAATGGTGCTTATGACGCGGGCAATAACGACTGCGACACACATCTCCTTTCATACGATAATAATCAGAGTATTTTTATGAAGTCTGGTGTAAAATAAAATTTAGAAATGAATTCAAAAAAGTTGCCTCAATATAACATTTCCGTTACAGTATTTTTGTTTCTAAAATTGTTTGAATGTTTCCAGGTGGGAGACCCTCAAGAAGTAAACGCGATCGCAGAGTTCTTTTGCAAGGATCGCAAGACGCCCCTACTGATTGGGTCGGTGAAGTCTAATATGGGGCACTCGGAGCCCGCGTCCGGGTTGTGCTCCGTTGCCAAGGTGGTGGTGGCCATGGAGCGCGGCGTGATCCCCGCCAACCTGCACTACAAGAAACCCAACAAGGACATCCCGGCGCTCAGTGACGGCCGCATCCGCGTGGTGGACCGCAACACGCCGTGGGAGGGCGGGCTCGTGGCCATCAACTCGTTCGGATTCGGAGGCGCCAACGCGCACGTGATACTTGAGTCTGAGAGCGGCGCGCGAGCGCCGCCTGCCTCCTACCCCGCGCCGCGCCTCGTGCTGGCCTCGGGCCGCACCGAAGCGGCGGTGGCCGAGCTGCTGGCGCTGGCGGCCGAGCACCCCGCCGACGCTGAGCTGCACGCGCTGCTGGACACTGTGCACGCGCACAATATACCCGGCCACGGCTTCCGCGGGTTCCGCCTGCTCGCTGACCCGCCCATCGAGGAGATTACGGTGAGACACGTTTGATAGAAGCAGACATTTACTATATTACTATTTTACTATATTATGCCAGAAAAAAGAATTTTTTTAAATATTCGAGAAATATTTAATTCATAGGAGGTGGAGAGCGGGCCGCCGCGGCCGGTGTGGTTCGTGTTCTCGGGCATGGGGTCGCAATGGGCGGGCATGGCGCGCACTCTGCTGCGCCTGCCGGCCTTCGCGGCCAGCGTGCAGCGTTCTGCCGCCGCGCTGAAGCCGCACGGCGTGGACCTGCTGCACGTGCTGGCCGACGCGCCCGACGCCGCCTTCGACGACGTAGTGGTGTCCTTCGTGTCCATCGCCGCCGTGCAGGTGGCGCTGGTTGACGTGCTGCGCGCGGTCGGTGTACGGCCCGACGGCATCGTGGGCCACTCCGTCGGCGAGATCGGGTGCGCGTACGCGGACGACACGCTCTCGGCGGAGCAGGCCGTGCTGGCGGCGTACTGGCGAGGGCGCAGCATCGTGGACGCGGGCCTGCCGCGCGGCGCCATGGCGGCCGTGGGGCTCTCGTGGGAGCAGTGCGTGGCGCGCTGCCCGCCCGACGTCGTACCCGCCTGCCACAACGCCACCGACAGCGTCACGGTGGGGCGCCCGTTTTGTAATATACATAGTAACTTGATAACTATTAAAGAAGAAGTAATCCTAACATTGTACATTCATTTTCATCTTGTATGTTTCTTTCACATTATGCGAGTTATGTATAAACACTTTAGTCTGTAGTGAGATGAATGCGTGTCGCAGATATCGGGCCCGGTGGAGTCGGTGGAGAAGTTTGTAGCGACGCTGGCGGCGGAGGGCGTGTTCGCGCGCCGCGTCAATAGCTCGGGTGTGGCCTTCCACAGCAAGTACATAGCGGCAGCCGCGCCGTTGCTACGTCGCTCGCTAGAGCGTGTCATCCCCGAGCCCAAGCCGCGCTCATCACGCTGGATCTCCTCCTCGTTGCCCAAGGACCAGTGGAACTCTGACCTCGGTGTGTTGAGATATTTTATTGTAAAAATGACCAATTCTCAAATATCTGCCGAACCACTGAAAACCGAGGAACATACATGGTGGTGAAGTGGATAGTTGCTGAGGTCTTCTACACATAGACAACTGTTGTTCCGTCGATCGCGTTAAAATTTAATTTCACTTTAAAATTGCTAAGCGGATTTTTATACAACCGTAGAGGTCGTTGCTGTGAGATTTAAAAGATTTCAAACAAATGCGATAAAATTAAGAAACGTCCATACTTTCCAGCCAAGCTCAGCGACGCCGCGTACCACGTGAACAACCTGCTGTCGCCGGTGCGATTCGCCGACGCCATATTGGAAGTCCCCGAACGCGCCGTGCTGGTGGAGGTGGCGCCGCACGCACTGCTGCAGGCTGTGCTGAAGCGCGTGCGGCCGGCGCCGGACGCGACGCACGTGCCACTGGTGCGCCGCGACGTGTCCGACGCGGGTGCACACCTGCTAGCGGCGCTGGGCCGCTTGCACTCTGCGGGCGCGCAGCCGCAGCCGGGCGCGCTGTACCCAGCGCTGCGCTTCCCGGTGTCGCGTGGCACGCCGTCGTTGGCGTCGCGCGTGCGCTGGGACCACGGCGTGGAGTGGAGCGTGGCGCACTACGGCGCCGCGCGCTCCGGGGAGAACGTCATCGAGTACGACCTTTCCAAGAACGAGGACGCCTTCGTCGCCGGACACAACATTGATGGCCGCATACTCTTCCCCGCTACCGGATATCTTGTAAGTGTTCAAGAGAGTCCGACACGCACCCAACTGTATCTTTTAAAATTTATTTTTTACAAATATTCATGGCAAAGGGGCACAAGCATGTGACTTTAAACGGGATGGTTGGGAGTTCCTTTCCCGCTCGAAAAAAGGAAATATTTAAAACTAGTGTAGCGTTTGGCGCTCTGTTATCTTGGACTACCCCACTAGGGATAAAGCGTGAAGCTAGTATAGTATTTTATTTTCTCAATATGTCAACGAGGATACAATACGCAATGCCTTGAAACTTTGGTGCATGTTTATACTATAGTGTATTATTATAAATATTAATTAATAATATAGAATTAAATGATAGTTTTTATTTCTTTACGGTTTCTTTATTCTAGACTCTCGTGTGGAAAACACTTGCGAAGTTACATAACAAAAAACTAGAAGAAACTCCCGTAGTTTTCGAAAACGTCCACTTTAAGCGCGCAACCATCATGTCCCGCGACGTGCCTGTGCGCTTCCTCATCAACATCCTGGAGGGCTCCGGTGAATTCGAGGTGTGCGAAAGTGGCGCCGTGGCTGTGAGCGGACTCGTGCGCCTTGCGCGAGACCCCGCCGCTGAGAAGCTGCCCGCTGACGACGATCACGACCGTCAACCCCACCACCCCGACCTGCTACCGCTGCAGGCCGATGACGTGTACAAAGAGTTGCGCCTGCGCGGATACAACTATTCGGGTGTGTTTCGCGGCATACGCGAAGCCGACGCGCTCGGTACCACCGGTACGCTCGCCTGGGAAGACAACTGGATCTCCTTCATGGACACCATGCTGCAGTTCGGCATAATCGGCACTGACGCGCGTGGGCTGTACGTGCCCACGCGTTTGCAGCGCGCGCTCATCGACCCCGCGGCGCACGCGGCTGCGCTGGCGGCGTGCGCCGGTGACACCACCTCGCTGCGAGTACGCGTGCGCCGCGATGTCGACGTCACCATCGCTGGTGGAGTCGAGTTTCGCGGCGTCAAGACCAACCTCGCGCCTCGTCGCGCTAACCCACAACCCGCGCCCAAACTCGAGAAGTACGTGTTCCTGCCTTACGACAACGCCGCCGTGGGCACCGAGGACACCTCGCGCTCCAAGCGCGACGCGCTCATTGTCTCCTTGCAACTGGTGCTGGAGAACGCAGGCTCGCTGCGCCTTAAGCTGGTTGAGGCGGCACTCGAGCGCGCTCCCGAGGCGCTGCTGGTGCCACTCTCGCTGAACGTGCTGGAGGGCGAGCCGCAGCTGCGCGTGGACGCGGTGCTTGCGGCCGGCGCGCAGACCGCACCGTACACCGCCGCCCTGCAGTCGCTCGGCGTCAAGGTCGTTATTAACCTGGCATTCTTTAAATAATATAATTATTATAATTATATATATATATATATACACTTGTCGTATATCGCCATCGTGGCGCAGTGGCACAAGGGTGTGACTGTAACGCACCGTTTGTGGGTTCGATCCCACTCGAGGAAGTGAAATATTTATTTATGTTTATATTTCCATTTTCTTCGCTCTGGTGTCCAGGAAAAGCGCGGCGTTGAGTTTTGCCACTCAAGACGCAATACCTCCAGAATTCGCCAGAAAGTAGGGAATGGAGTGTCTTAAAACTAGATTCCCTCTGCCGACCCTGCTGTGTGCGGGATAAAACGTGAAGCTGAATATATATACTAATAGTATGTGTATAATGTTTTAAAGGTAACAAACAAAGATGCCCGTAACTCAGCGCCCGACTCCGACTGCCACTTGGTGATTGGGGCCGATGTGTTGTCGCGGCACGGGCCCGGCGTGCTGGCGCACCTGGCGGCCGCGCTGGGCGATACCGGGATGCTGCTGCTTGAGGAACCGCATGGCACACTGGAGGCGCGAGAGGCGAGGCGCGCACTGCAGACGGCCGGCCTTGCGCCCGTGTCGCGCCAGGCGGCCGCTAACTGCGAGTACGTGCTGGCGCGCCGCGCGTCCCCCGCGCCCGCCGCCCGCGTGCTCGTGGAGGTGACGGACGACGGCACCTACGCTTGGGTGGACGAGCTGCGCGAGACGCTGCAACGCTCTGAGAGCGAGTCCCTGCGCGTGTACGCGTGGTCGCGTTCGCCCACGGCTGGCGTGCTGGGATTGAGCGCGTGCCTGCGCAGCGAGGTGGGTGGGCGTGCGCTCCGCATATTCCACGTGCCGGGCGCGCGCGAGGCCTTTGATCCGGACGCGCCCTACTACGCGGAGCAGGTGGCGCGCGACCTGGCCGTGAACGTGCTGCGCGCAGGTGTGTGGGGCTCGTACCGGCATCTGCCGCTGGCAGAGGTGGGCGAAACGCAGCTGCAGGTGGAGCACGCTTACGTGAACACGTTGACGCGTGGGGACTTGTCGTCGCTGCGCTGGATTGAAAGTGAGCTGCGCTTTGCGAAGGCGGCCGCGGCCGGAGAGACCGGCGAGCTGTGCCGCGTGAACTACGCGCCGCTCAACTTCCGTGACATCATGCTGGCGACAGGCAAGCTGCCGCCCGACGCACTGCCTGGGAACCTAGCTGGAGAGGTACGGTACTATTTATATAAAGTATGAATTGAAACTATTTAACCGGGTTAATCGCGTATAATATAGTAACATTATAGTCTTAAACGCTTTTGGTAACCCGACGTTGCGAATGTCGTCCGCGCTGTAGTCCGTGGTCACATAGACTGAGGTGGCATTCGTCTCTCAGTTTACATAATTATTATATCTACCACCAACGATTTTTTAATAGCCTCGCGTACTGTCGTACGTTACTGCGCGTACTATTTCAGTAAAAATTCTGGAAACTATATTCGTAGTCAAATCCTAAAAAATAAAGCTATCTTTGAAAAGCCAAAAATTGCGCATCTCGACGCTTAAGGGAATCTAAATTAATAGAGTATTTCAGTTTAACCTAAAATTATGAAATTTAGCAGCTAGCTTCTACAGGTAGTATTAGTTTACTAAAAAACCTGAAAACTATACATTTGTGGTTAAATCTTAAAAAATGATTTGGTTTTAAAGCCGCTAATGCAGATGAGCCATCAGCCATTCCCTATTGCTCTCCTTATCAGATGAAAGGGCTCTGGCTAAGCATAGCTGACTTCCAGAAAAAGCTCCCATTTGTACGGAACAATTTCTTTTCTGTAACAATGGAATGATGTAAAGATCTATGAACAGAAATGAGCAAAGGCAGTTTCATTTTTCTCCAATATAGAGTATCACACGAACTGTCAACCCTTCTTATTACATTTAAAGAGACATTATTAAAAAAGATCTATAATACCTTTCAATCAAAATTTACCTGCCTGTTTTAGCATAATATCCACACATTTGTTGCGGTCTAAAAGTCGAGTGACATTTTGTATTGACTTGTAGGATTGTATCCTGGGGTTGGAGTTCAGCGGACGCGCGTCGGACGGTAAGCGCGTGATGGGCATGATGGCCTCCAAGGGGCTCGCCACCACTGTGCTGGCCGACACCGGCTTTCTGTGGGAGGTGCCGGCCGCCTGGAGCCTGGAGGAAGCCGCCACCGTGCCCGTGGCCTACGCTACCGCCTACTATGCGCTGACAGTGCGCGGGCGCATGCGGCGCGGCGAGTCCGTGCTGGTACACGCGGGCACGGGCGGCGTGGGGCAGGCCGCCATCGCCATCGCGCTGCACGCCGGCTGCTCCGTGTTCGCCACTGTGGGCACGCCCGATAAGCGCGCCTTCCTGCGTGCTCGCTTCCCGGCGCTACCCGACGAGAACATCGGCAACTCGCGCGACGCCTCCTTTGAGCAGCTTGTGCTACGCCGCACGCGCGGCCGTGGCGTCGACCTCGTGCTCAACTCGCTGGCCGCCGACAAGCTGCTAGCCTCCGTGCGCTGCCTGGCGTCCGGCGGCCGATTCCTGGAGATCGGCAAGCTGGACATGTCCAATAACACGGCGCTCGGTATGGCCATGTTCCTAAAAAACACCACCTTCCACGGCATCCTTCTGGACGCGCTGTTCGACAAGGCCGGGGACGACGAGGAGAAGCGCGCCGGGGACGACGAGGAGAAGCGCGCCGTGGTGCGCTGCGTGTCGGAGGGCATCGCCAGTGGCGCCGTTCGCCCGCTGCCCGCCACCGTATACACTGACCAGCAGCTCGAACAGGCCTTCAGGTATTTCGACCTCAACCATTGGAAAAAAATGTGAAACAATTCTCGCAGAGTTTTTTAAAGATATGTTGTTGTTCAATATTTTTAATAATATATTTTTACATGCAGGTACATGGCGACTGGCAAACACATTGGTAAAGTGTTATTGCGCGTGCGCGAAGAGGACGCCGCCACCAAGCTGGTATCCGCCATCCCGCGCACATACTTCCACCCCGGCAAAAGTTACGTTCTCGTCGGTCAGTATCGTCTCATTCACCATTGCTCTCCTTATCGATCACTATGAAAGGTGAATATTATTTAATGTAACAATATCGTATATGCAGGCGGGCTGGGTGGGTTCGGGCTGGAGTTGGCGCAGTGGCTCGTGGTGCGCGGTGCCACGTGCTTGGTGTTCAACTCGCGCAGCGGCGTGCGCACGGGCTACCAGGCGTGGTGCGTGAGGCGCTGGCGCGCGCGCGGCGTGCGCGTCCTCGTATCCACGGCTGACGCCACCACGAGTGCGGGCGCGCACGCGCTTTTGCGCGAGGCGGCGGCGTTGGCGCCCGTGGGCGGCGTATTTAACCTGGCGGCGGTGCTGCGTGACGCCTTCTTGGAGAACCTCACACGTGATGATTTCCGCACCGTCGCGCGTCCCAAGGTGGACGGCACCAAGGCGCTGGATGCGGCGTCACGCGAGTTGGCGCCCGAGCTCGACTATTTCGTGGCCTTCTCGTCGGTGTCGTGCGGGCGTGGCAACCCCGGCCAGAGCAACTACGGTTTCGCCAACTCGACCATGGAGCGCGTGGTGGAGCAGCGCCAGGCGGACGGGCTGCCAGGGTTGGCCGTGCAGTGGGGCGCTATCGGCGAGGTGGGCATGGTGGTAGAAACGATGGCGGCCGGCGATGACTCCGTGGTGGGCGGCACGCTGCCACAGCGCATAGCGTCTTGCATGGAGGCGCTGGGCGCCCTGTTGGCGCGGCCAGATGCCGTGGTGGGATCCATGGTTCTGGCCGACAAGCGCCAGGCTGCCAGCGCCTCGCAGCAGGACCTCGTGATGGCCGTCGCCAACATCCTCGGTGAGTACACAGAATGTCTCCTTCTGCCTACCTCTTTATATGCTGAGAAGGTTTTAGGTCTTATATCTCTAGCACTGGTTGAACACATAGCTTTTTTTTAATAATAGTAGGAGTAGAATAGAAAAACACTATAAATATTAATAAATTATTAATATTAAATTTAAATGGTTATGCAGGTATAAAGGATCCTAGCAAAGTATCGGATTCTGCTAACTTGGCGGAGTTAGGAATGGACTCGTTGATGGGAGCAGAGATCAAGCAGACCCTGGAGCGTAGCTACGACGTGGTCCTCGGCGTGCAGGAGATACGCGCCCTGACTTTCGCCAAACTCCGCTCGCTAGGCGGCGGCGGCGGCGAGGGTGCGCCGGATGCGGGTGCGGCGGCGAGCGCGCATGGGGGCGCAGGTGCGGAAGCGGGCGCGGAGTTGGTGCAGTTCGCGACGCTGGGTGAGCTCGTCCCCAAGCAGGTGGTGGTGAAGCTGCCGAGCGCGGACGCGGCCGACGACACACCGCCCGTGTTCATGGTACACCCCATCGAAGGCGTGGTGGATGTGCTGCGCGGGCTTGCGGCCGGAGTGCGAGCGCCCGTGTATGGCTTGCAGTGCACGGCCGCCGCGCCGCTGACCGACATGTCAGCGCTGGCGCGCTTTTACGTCACGCACATGCGTGCGCTTCAACCGCACGCGCCTTACACGCTGCTGGGCTACTCCTTCGGCGCTGGCGTGGCCTTCGAGATGGCGCTACAGCTGGAGCGCGCCGGTTGCGAGGTGCGCCTCGTGCTCGTGGACGGCTCGCCTGCCTACGTGGCCACGCATACCACGCGCGGCAAGAAGAAACGTGCCACGCGCACCGCGCAGGGCGACGAGGCAGACGCGCTGGCTTACTTCGTGCAGCTGTTCAAGGACGTGGATGTGGGCAAGTTATCGGCCGAGTTGGAGCGCCTGGCTAGCTGGGAGCAGCGCGTGGAACGTGCCACGGCGCAAGCGGCGGGTGCCACGACGCACACACGCGCCGCGCTGGCTGCCGCCGCCGCCGCCTTCTACCGCAAGCTAGTGGTGGCCGACGGGTACCAGCCCGCGGGCAAGCTGCGCGCGCCCGTGACGCTGTTCAGCGCCAGCGACAACTACGTGGCGCTGGCCGACGACTACGGGCTGGGCGCTATGTGCACGGGTGCGCTAGCCGTGCGGCGCCTGCCCGGCACACACCGATCCATCCTGGCTGGCGCCGCCGCCGCCGCCATCGCCGACCACCTGTCCACGCTGCAGGCGAGCTCGTAGTGGCTCGCCGCCGTGACCCGCGCTCCGCTCGCCGGACTCCAGAGGGATTCATCGTGATCGTCACTAATAATCTACATTTGGTAGCATTTCGAAATAAGATCTGTTCTTAGTGATATTTGATATGATATTTGTATATACCAAATATAAAAATATCAACGATCAGTGCATTTATATAAATTTGTATATAAAAAAACATTCCATGAGATGGATTTGATGACAATTTTTTTTTTTACTTTATTTGATTTATGGTTTGCTAGTGGCTATTACATTTTTAACTGAATAACATTACATGCAAAATATAGCAACAATAATGTATAGCCGTTTGAAAGCAAACACTACATGCGTATATTGTGTCCGGCTTTACAAATTATTTGAATTTATACACTTTAATAATTTTCAATAAATTTAACCTTTAGCCTTAGTAACTAGTTATTGCTGATTGATAATATGATTAATCATTGAGGCCCTAAACGAAGCAAGCGTATCCACATTAATACATTCTTGGGCCTAGAGTGCAGAGCTGGAAATTGTATGGTTTAATGGATTTAGGTATATCATTCACTCTCTAAAAATTCTGTTAGTTTTGGCAATTTGAGTGCTGAGATATTAGAGATATAGTAAACGTGAGGCTATCGCACAATTCACACAACGATCCAAAAGTTATCCTAGTCCACTGGGGAAGTAAAAGTCTAAACTTTCGACGTATAAAGTCGAGAACGACCGTTCCTTCGTTCGACTTTCCCGTGAAAGTACTCAAATCGATCGATCCCAATGAGAAGGTGGAGCATAAAATGCAAAAATCATTAGACAAGGTGTCAATTTCAATCTGTCATTTAAAATATGAATTATTTTAATCGGTTCAAAATGAACTTTACGTGTTTTCACTAATTAATTGACATTTTATTTATTTATATTATATTGTAATTATATGCACTAATAAATGAGTGAAAATATTTAAATATAATTCAAATAAACAATTATTTTCGTAGTTAAATTATACTTGAAAAAGTTAAATTTTTTAGACCAAATCTCAACTCTTTATATAAGGGTCCAAAAAAATCCATCTCCTTTCATAGTGTAACGCAAAATTTGCTGTATATAAAAAGTTAATTAACTTGGGGGGAGGAAAGGGAGGGGGGGTCTGGTGGTGGCGGCGGCGGGTGAGGGGCGCCGTAGTCTGTAAGTAGGTGTAAGTAGTTAGTTCCTGTGTGTGGTTGTTGTGCTAATTTATATTATTTATAACGAAACCAGCGCAAGTGCTCTGTGATTAAAATCTATTATTTTTATATTTTCGTTTCATTCTTTCATTTCATTTTCCCCATTTCCCATATTTTTATATGACGACTTTTGCTACTAGATAGATCCCAGTGCATAAGGCTGCACGTGTCAGTTTTTAATGATACTTATTTTTCAGAATACGTTATGGTAAAGTAGATTACAGCAGGGCCGCCTAGATATGTGCCGCAGTCACATATTCCTATTTATTATTTTTATAATACTTTTTTTTATAGAAAATGACCGTATCATCGTCCGTATATATATATATATATATATATATATAATGAAAAAATAACTAAATTTATATTAGGTTTGGGTCATTGGAGATAATTAACTAAATGCGAATAAGACAAAGGTTCTGGTTTTTGAAAGAGATGAAGACTGTTTAATTAAACATGTACTCACCTCTAGGTTGTAATGCGAGCAATAGCCAATTACAACTTGCATTCTTAAAGCATTCGTAGCATATCGTACGGTGTGACTAAAACTAAAAGGAAACCTGCGAATCTAGTGTTAAGGCATTCTGAACGCCGCGCTTTGGCTGCGATTTCCTCGAGTGGGAATCGAACCCACAACCTGTCATGTTTACAGTCGCACGCTTGGTCTCCGCGGGAGTGTACACGGCACACGCAGAGTTAGTATCGATGCAATTAAATCTATCGCGAGTAAGAGCGACAGCGATATCTCGCTGGCGGAGAGCTCGCTGCTTGTTTAGCCTCGACTCGCCACTTATGCTTGTGCTAAGATTGTCCTCGATTAGGAGTCTCACTGGTCAATAATGAATTAACGGCAGTTCATTCATTTCCTTTCGCTTTCGTTATTTGATTATACAAAATTAAAATCCACACTATACGCAGTGTGGCACAGGTGACACAGCTACACGCACATCGGTACTAATGTAAAAATATTGCTAAACGTCGCCAATCTGCCACTTTTCATTCTCAAAACACATACCAGAGCGAAAAAGGGATATCTACCTATTTTACGCAATTACCTCTTTTCTATAATAACCCTAAGAGCCGATAGTAGCCAGACCTTTGTAATAACGAAATAAATATAATATTATAAAGCCTGAAAGTTTCTGAACGCATACACCCAAATTTAATAAAAATCGGTGACTTACAAATTTTTCCATACAAACTTTCAACCCCTATTTCGTCCCTTTAGTGTTGAAATTTTTCAAAATTCCTAACTTACTTAGGCCGGTGCGCCTGTAAAGCTGAGTATCTGATACAAGCGAGCAGCTCGCGGCTTTGCCCACTTTAGTACAGGTTAATAAATAATATATGCAACGCACTTAAGATTTCTCAGATGACATTATTACAACCATAGGATTCTGTTTGTCGACGCTAATCTCGGAAGCGGCTTAACCGATTTAAGGAGAGAAGGCGCGAGCGCTAATATCGGTTGAATTGTTTTTATTTACTTTTTATTGTAACATTCGTCGATTTGTATGAACGGTGTAATGATGAAATAGCTGACCTTGATAACTATTTGTTTATATCCTCATAGAGAAATGAAAGACTTTTTTTGAACACTCTTCTTTATAAAAATTTGATCAAAACGCATTTATTTATTTGAAAATAAAATTTAACGTGTTATATATTATATTATAATAACTTATAATATATTTATATAAATGAGAATGTAGTTTATTGTTAATAGCTCCCAGTATTCCGAGTTCACTTCACACCGAGTTATCGCAAAGAACATTTTATTAGAATTATAAAAACTACCAACATTTTTATAATTACGACACAAAGGGCGAAAAAATATTGAATAATACCACACAAGAATTGAAAGAATTTTTGAAAGCCGATAGTTTTTGTGAGAAAACAATACAAACAAAAATACAAATGTTTCCTCTCTATAATATAGAAGATATATAAGATTTTTAACACTTAATTAATATTATGTCTAATCTTTAAAAGCGCATAGCAGGGCAGACAAAGAGAAACTCCCCACTTTCCGCGCAGTTTTCTAAGCAGCCGTGCTTTCTGTCGTTACCAGATTCAAATGCACTACCGTCGGCTAACCAGAGAACTATGTAGTAGGTACTAAGTACTAGGTCGTGGGTAATAGGTAGTAGGTACTAGGTAGTAGGTGCTATGTAGTATGTACTATGTAGTAGGTACTAGATAGTAGGTACTAGGTAGTAGGTGCTATGTAGTAGGTACTAGATAGTAGGTACTATGTAGTAGGTAGTAGATACTTACTACCTGATGCGACGCTCTGCTCAGTATTCCGACTCGAAGTGAGAAGCTAATTATCAAGTATACTATGTGGTGCTTGGTCGTCGTTACATTTCAACGTAATGGTTTATAGAATTAGTGAGAATATTCACTCATTCATAAACATAGGAAAGTTATCTCAGCGAAATCATTGTTTAGTAAAGAGACAAGCTCGTTGATATCTTAGTTCTCACTGTCATGAGACGCTATTGTGCCATTGTGGCCGCCATTTGTCACCAGATGATTACATCCTGCATATTCTCGTAGCAAGCAGGCGGAACCTAGTGACACCCTCTCCCCATTGATCTTCATTCTGCCTAATTCTGGAAGCAGTGCGTGATCGGGAGTGGTCGGGAGCTCAACCTTCGTCTTGTACCTAAACGAGGAAATGAAAATATTAAATTTTGAATTTCATAGAGTGAATCGGTCGCGTTTATATTTGTGCCGCTATACGCTCGTGCCCTTGCGCCACAACTGACCTACATACAAGTAGGTACTCATTAGTTGATTTCTTCGTTCTCTTTACAGTTGTCGTTGTTAGGTTAGTCTAACGGTTAAATGTTAGTTTAAAGTAAAGTGTTAAAGCCATGGATGTCTGTGCAGTCATGTCATTATATTTATAAATCACATGCATATGCTAATATGTACGAGTGTGTTTAGTTCGTCTTTAGGCTTCATCACCTATGAGCATCTGTCTGTAGGAACCGTACCGACTGCGGTGTCGTGATTGTCACCGACCACTGCCGTGAAGACATTCGTTTAGGTTATACCTCAACACATTTTAACGAATACTTGTATTGAATGGAGTCTGATAATAAATTTAATTTAAATTAAGGCAGTCTACTGCGAGGTCCGAAGATAACACGTTTTTGAATTGACTAAGATAAGCATTATCATACACAAACTATTTTGTAAATATACGCAAATATAGAAAACAACTTAACTAGAAATCTAGTCGTATAGGGCTCATAAATGTTTACAGAGCTGAGGCCACTCCGGATACGGAGACGTAGCGGAATGTCCAAGAAAAATAAATGTCTTTATTGAGAAGTTGATCGTGTGTGGGACGGCGTGCGCGAACAGTGCGAGTCTGTACACTGTAGAGTAATAATGTAACACAATAACACTCCATAGAGGCCGTCGTGGCGAAGCACCACAAGGGTGTGACTGTAACACGACGGTTGTGGGTTCAATCCCCACTCAAGAAAGTGATATATTTATTCAGGTTAATATTTCCGTTTCTTCGCTTTGGTGTCGAGGGAAAGAGCGGCGTTGAATTCTACCATTCAAACGCAATGCCTGAAGAATCCGGGCCCAAGTGAAGTAAGAACGAAGTGTCATAGCACTAAGTTCCCTCTGCCTACCCTGCTGTGTGCCGGATACAGCGTGAAGCTGATAACACTAAATGTATCTTATTCTAAAGATACGTCGGCAGTGAGGACCGTAACGTGCGCGCCGCCAGGGCTGAGACCGGAGCCGCCGGTGTAACTGATATCCTGATATTATTTACCAACCAGTAGCCACGGCCGCAAGTGACACTCGGCCTCTGCTCGAGACGGAGCTAAGTAATGTTGGCTGTTGGACATATCAAATAATATGCTGTCAGTGATTTAATGTAATAATCTACAGTATTGAATTATTTTTCAATTCGAACACTATTGCGGTAAGCTCGATCGTCAGTCGGGCTGACGGTGCGGGGCGATGACGCGTGTGATGTGACGCAACAACACTATCGGCACGTCCCGGAGCACCGAGACAGTTAGTTTACCTCGTAATCTAGTGAGCAGCCGCGCTGTGTGCGTGACTGTGTCAGGTGTCACGGGTCCTGGCCGGCGCTCGGGAGATACTCATCTGTATCATACTGCTATTTGGAATATTATAAAAATCAAATTAATAAGAGCTTTATGTAACACACTGCGCCCTCCCGCTAGCTCCCGGCGTCCTCGACCACCGATCACGTCAACACGAGGTTCAGGCGGGTCGAGTCGGACGCTTCCAAATGGGGATGTCGTCCGCGGACGCTCTCTCCGGCAGTCTCCGCAGTGTACTCCGCCGCCGACCACGGGCGCCGCGTCGCGACACTACCGTGTGGCCGATAGTGCTTAAAATAGTCCGTACTAGTGCTTATCTATATCGTACGGCCTAGTACAATTTTAAGAATACTGGTTTTCCGACGTACAGTGGATACAAACGTCTATATTAACGTAACAACAATAGACACATATTTCGCGACGTAGCGGTAGTGAGTTCAATCGCGTTTCGCTAAAGACTGCAGACGGCAGACAGGAGAGTTGCAATGCGAAGCTGAGTCCTAGCAAAAAGCTGGCGCTCCCCGCACCGGACACCGCACTGCGGAGCCTGTGATCCGTTTATTTTCGTCCCGACGGACCCACAATGACAGTTTAAGATAAACTAACTCACAATATCGAGTGTGGGTCGTCGTTCGTATCGACAAACGAAATTGAGTGTTGTCGGATTTGGGCGCATTTCTGTCGACTCACCGATTGTAATGAATGCTCACGTCTCCACGTGATGTCGGTATCCGCGACCGCTACCCCTGCCCCTGACACCAGCCAGGCCAGGTGCGCGTGCCTCGTCAGACTGTACGAGGTCACGCAGATAAATTGATGGATGCGACCGATAAAACCATTCAAGTTTTTCTGAGATTAAATCATATAATCTTCAATAAGGATCCTGATAGCAAACAGGTTAGTATTAAAGATATTTTTTTAATAAATGTAGATTTTATTATATTTGTACAATTTTTTGCTATTCATTTACTATTGTTCGCAAATATCGCTGGTATATACTATTAACAAACATTACCAGAAATGCTGCAGTTAAATTATAGCAAGGTGGGTTCTTAGTACCAAGGATAAGGAAATTTGTGAGATGATTACGGTATTTTATTGAATGAAACGAGTTAGATATGTCATAAATACATAACAATTCTTAATACGACGTCGTCCGTGTGACTGCCCCGTGCCGCATTTGTATGTAAAATAAAACCCATGTTGGGCACGTGTGCTACCACCAGGCGGCATATCGACTGCTGAAAGGCTGATTGGTGTAAACGCCATTTGTTGCGATCTTGAGTTATATACATATTCAAAATCAGCGAATCTTTCTGCGTTTTTTCTGCTGTTTCATAATTTTTAGAGCACTTTTTTGGGCGCTTGAACCCTGCAATTACTTTGCAGTCATTTTGAAATCATATTTTATTACGAAGTCGCTAAAATCACCTATTTTTTTTCTCTTTTTTATGAACGTTGCGCCTAATGTATCAGCTGTGGGCTGTAGGCAGAGGAAACCTAGTGTTAAGACATTCCCTTCCCCACTTTCTGTCGATTTCTGGAGGCATTGCGTGTTGAGTGGCAGAATTCAACGCCGCCCTTTGCCACGACACCAGAGCGAAGAAATGGAAATATAAACTTAAATAAATATTTCACTTTCTCGAGTAGGGAAAACCCACTACCGTCGCGTTACAGTCACACCCTTGTGCCACTGCGCCACGACGGCTTCAATTCGCCTAATGGATTTTTCAATCACTATTACAGTTATAAGTGTACGTTGACATTTTTATCCTCTTTTTTAAATATTAAGATAAGTCGCTTAGTAAATTATGCCTTTCATTAAAATAATAATGTTTATGGACTCTAGGGTCACAGTTCAACTTGGAGTAGTCTAAGTCATCATTTGTGACGGACGTCCGGGACTTTCGATTAGGGAAGAGTGAAATCTGTGAGAGAGCAGAAAGATGTCTTGTTTTGCATATTATCTAGTCCTATTGTAATGAAAGGACGACTTGCACAACACGGCTATGACACTTAGGTATTGGTACACTTAGGTGAGGCACCGCACAAGAGGCGTACGTGAGGGCGGGACTGGAGCGCCATGCGGGTGGCATGTTGCTGCCGGACCAGACCTACGAGGGCGCAGGCCCGAGGGCTCCCGCGCCGGCTCCTCTGGTTGCGCTGCTGCGGGCGCACCAAGTACGACCTGACTTCTTCTGCACCTACCGTTCCGGACAGATGTACAGGTACACACCACAACGAATAATTAAAATTACATATATTTTATAATATTCACGTGTCCTTGAAGGTTTAATGCATGTTTTAGACCAACGACGTTGGGTGAAGAGAAGAAAAAAGCATCGCTGGCGGGCGGTACCGGCCGGCGGCAGCGGAGCCAGCGACGTGGGCCACGGCACTCTGGTTGGTGGTAACGTAGTACGTCTACAGGCTATGGCATCGCGACTTAATATTCAACTCGTTTATTGCATACAAAACTTCGATATTTATATGCTACAAACAATAGGCGAAAATAATTTTAAAACTACGTTCGTCGAGTTTATTTTAGTGCAAAATGCAAATGCAAAAACTTGCAAATGTTAGTTTTCAGTAATATAGTGTGTTGTGCGAAACCCCTGCACATAAGCATAACGCTTTCGTCTCTTTTTTATACTTCACTTGCTTACTACAAGTTAATTTGTTAAATTTGATTAATTAAAATAATAAAGCATGTATGAAAAATAGCCGAATGCAGACTTGACAATCTTTGTTATGGGCGTGTTTAATTATTTCTTATATGTATTTTATCTGGACCTTTAAGGTTCTATATCAGAGGTGAAAACCTCCTGCCCAGAGCCCGACCAGCAACAAAAAAAAAACATTAAATTCGGTCCATAAGTGTAGTTCAGAACATGTGCGTGTACAAAGAAACAAACAGCCAAGCTCAATTTTAGAAATCATGGATTCATATTATATTAGTTATTCAATTATCAAGCGGTTGTTGTAAGCGCATGCGCGGAGCTCAACGTCCGTCATATTTGTTGAGGGACCGATGCCCGCGAATTCATTATAAGAGATTAACTCGTAAGGAGCACACGTGGTAGCGGTGGTAGCGACATGTCACATGTTTCGTGTCTTTCTTATCAATAACGTATGTAGTATTAAATATATATAAAAATAACTAAACCAATTTACTCCTTTCGACAGAGCATTATTTACATCGTCATATATGTTTTGTCGTCGTTTCATTTTAAAAATCAATCAGCAAGCGATATATATGTCTGAACCATACTATGTAAATTTAATTTATATATACATAAAATTTACAAAGTATGGTAGAGACGACAACTGTTGGTAGTATGGGTAATCTCCATGTCTAGGCGTAATGTAGAGGTTGCGCGAGCGCACAAAGTATCTACTACATACCCACTCTCACGATCTGTCCTCTAGATGGCAGCACTAAAAAACATATTATCAGTGCTCAGTTTGTTTACTTGTCCATTTTTTTTATTTTTGAAATTATTTCAAAGTTAAGATTATCTAACTTCTTAATTATCTCGTTACACTATTTTATAAATATGAGTATATTGCTGTTAAAATTAAACAATTTTCAAATTGTCACGAATGATTGATATAATTTTTACTTTTAAAATGTAGGTGCTACATAATTGTAGCAGTTGTACATTTTAAATGTAAAAATCGATAAATGCCAATGATAGTTACTTCATATATGTTTGCATAAACTGCGCAAAGACCAGTTCTCACACGTAAAGTAAAGAACATTGAAACCGAACTACGCAGCTAACACCGATCATGAAATAAATTGGGTGATTTTAAAAATATTTATATTATCTAATCTCATTTAACTAAACTAAATACCAAAGTATTTTTTGCTTAAGATTAAATGGTATTTCATAAAATTATTGTACATGATCGAGAAGCGTATAAAAATGTCGATTTGCTTGTCTATTCACAATTCCTCTCGCTAACGGCGCTGCCAGATTAACGATGCAGCCTCTAAGCTGGCGGGCTCGCGGGGGACAGGCACGTGACACGCTAAAGAATTTATGAGGTGGCGAGTGGAGTTTTCAGCGGCTTACAAAGAAACAAACCCGTCCCCGGTGCGCCGCGGCAGTACCGTGCCACGACTGTCACGACCAGCCACCGCGCAGGGCTCACCTGTTCATGTGATTGTTTAATTAGGTGTTATTGTCTCAACCGCCACATTCCTCTGCGCTCGCAGTATACTCTTTATTAAAGCAACAGGATATTGTTTATGAACAGGTACCACTCGTTTAATATTTGGATTGTATTATCGAAAAAGGTGTCTTCTAATAAAAATAAATGAAATAGATATTCTAAAAGTGTAAAAGTATATGTGGGACTGTATGCGAAGGCTTTACGGGCGCGTGGCAGAGGAATCTTCAGGTGAGGAGTGCGGGGGCGAGCAGGCTGTGGAGTGTGGAGCTGCGAGGCCGGGTCGGGCCAGTACGCGGGGTGACGCGTGTGAGAGTGGTCGCCGTCGTCGGCAAACAGCGGCGCGGCCGCCGAGTGTGATGCGAGCGCGCCGCCCGCCATGGCCACGCTCGGCCTTTCCAAGGTGTTCATTCTGGACAAATACTTCACTGAGCTACAAAAGTTTTGGGAAACGGAGAAGAAGCTACAAGGTGAGCAAGTGCGCCCGCGCGTCCCGATCGGTCGTGACGCCGCCAGACACCGCTGTTAAGATTTTATTACTATTGAAAAGGTTACCAAAATCGAGGGACTCGTTTCAAATTTCAAGTTGTGACTTCTCATTCCCGATAAATATAGAAATGACATTCATCCGTGATTGTGAAATACGTTTTTGTGCTCATTCGTGTTGTATCATGCTGCACTTTGATGCTGAGTCACGAGAATATCCGAACAAGTGACAGGCACGGAGAGGCTCTCTCTCTCAATCGGAAGTTCTCCTTTTATATACAAGTCTTATTATTTATATCAAACACAAAAAATATTGTAAGCAAACACTACCTCACACAGAGAAGAGTTTTCTTATATCGAAATATACAAAGGTACAGAAGGGACGGTTACTTTCTAAAAAATATTATTAATTATACTTTTTATTAATAATACTTTCTATTTTACATTTCTACCTAATATAACTATTTGTAAATGAGTTAACGTCTAATGTAGCATAGCTGTGAGAGTGTGGTTACGGCTGTAAGCAGAGCTACTCTCTCGGGACGGGGGCGGCTGCGCCCGCGGCAGCTAACGGCGCCGCGCGGGGCCGGGCCCCACACGGGCGGCAGTGGGGCCCGCGTCCCCCGTTTCCGCGGAGAGACAGGGGAAGGGAGGGGGGTGGTACCGGCAGGTATCTAAGTAAATTTGGCCCTTTCGACTCCACCTTGCTTCTACAGGTTGTTACAAGGTACGAGAATATTAACTCCGAGAGCCACATTCTCGTTGCAAGATTATTCTCGGCTAAGTTGGTACTATAATTTATATAACGGAACCAAACAATGGAGGTTATAGCATTGGGACAAATACTAGAGATATGATAACGACGTGCTATTAATTAAACACATGGTTTACTACATGAGATGAATGTGTATGAGCAATACTCGACGACACGTATATAAGTATGTATGTATATATCAGTACGACACATTAGCGGGCGTGCGTGTGGCTGCAATTACACGGGTTTGCGGCGCACGCGCAGTTTTTGTGCGCTCGAGTCGCCTCAAGTCGAGGACATTATATATATTGTTCCCTGCCTCCACCCCGCTCGGACCCCGCGGGACCCTGCCCGGCTACAATCACAGCATAGCGACGCTCGATGGCAAAAACCCAGTCGACACGAATGGAGATGTCTCATGTCGTAGATCACTAACGCGTCACATACTTATTTATTTACAAACTTATATGGACCTTGTTTATGTAGCTCTCATTAGCTAACTTAAGATTGTCGTTCGTATAGATATAGAGCTTTATATGGTCCGGTAAGTATATTACAAAATAAACAAATAATGAGTTTATGTAGAATATTAATGTCATTTTGAACTTTTCATACGATACTGCACACCTCAAATAAATCATATCTGTAACGTGTGTGTTGTGTTGTGTTGTGCGCTTGTAGAACAAGAATGTACTGTTTACCAAACAATTTCATCCGTTTAGTAAACATAGCTCATGGTAGAAGGAGGGGGGGGGGGGGATTAGTGATGAATAACGACAAAAGTGTAAAAATGTCATCTTTTGTTATTTTTAAATTTTTTTATCACTTTTAATAATTTTTAATTCCATAATCAAAACATATCTGCAACCGGTGCCAGAGCGAAGAAATGAAAATATTAACAAATTATAATTTAATCCCCGAATGGGGATCGAACTCACAAACGTTGCGTTACAGTCGCATCCTTGTGTTCCTGCGCCACGACGGCCTCATATATACTTTGTTGTTTTTTATTAGGTTTATTTTTCTCTGATTATTTGTGTGTTTACTAGAGTCTGGTCAGAGGCACTTTAATGAACTGGTGTTAAATTATTTTACATTCAAAAAATTATGTATCTGTTATTTTGAAGTTGAAAAGAAGTTGACTTCGACGGTGACACATATAAACGCAAAAATTCATCATAGAATTCAAAACTACTACAGTAGGTTTAATATTTGTAAAAAATAGTATATAATCTCAATTATTAATTGTTTATTTTTTATTTTCCAATATATTAAAAAATATTGTCAATACAACATACTTTATATAATAACTAAAGTTTCATTCTGTTGATACCATTTTAGATTCCTGGTTCTGTGCTCACAACGCGTATTGGTCGATTCGGCTGTAAAAGCGGCCAATCGAGGCCAGCGCTTCAAGAGTTTACAATTTTTCGATAGTTTACAATTTCGCGAGTAAAATTATGAACTAACGGTTTTTATAATTTTACGGAAACATATGTATAAATATATATGATAAATGATTATGTTTTATACTATTAGTACAACAAAAGTACAAAGTCTACGCGAGCGCTACGCTACTTTCTGTGTCAAATTCAACGGAAAAGATTTCAACGCGCACGCGACAAGCGCTGTATAAAATAAAAGTTGTTATACATGTTCGATCAAGTAATTAACAGGTACGACGATAAAATAATTATTTAATCGTTTTCCGCTAACACAGTGTTAAAGAAAATTCAATGTAAGCACAAAAAATTTGCCTCTTTAAAATGTACTTTAGGTTTCAAATAAGAAATCTAAACAGACCGCAAACCATTAAATTCCCAAATCCGACACGTTGACTAACGAGTCCGAGCTTGTCGGCGCGCGCGGCTACACACCACCGGAAGTATTAAAACATAATTATTAGTTTCGTTTCCAATTATTAATAATTAATTATTGAACGAATTAATGTAATTTACATATTTAATTGAAAATTATAGAAATTATAAAATTAAATAGTCGTTACTGCGCACTGGAGTCCTGCGTCAGTGGAGTACTGTCAATGTTTATTATGAGAGACAGAAAGAAAAAATCTACTGACAGATACAATAAAAAAAATTGTAAAAAATCTTATCGTTTGCGACGTTTAAGGCATTTCACGTTGGCAACATAAATATTGCGATGTCGTCTGTTGTATTTATTTTCTTTAATTACAAGAAAGTCTGTTTTTACTAAACCTTCACTACGTTATAGATGCGCGCGCGTCACGTGCGCGTTGCCATGGGAGCGGCTGGTGCCGCGCAGCGCCTCTCTCTACTCCTACTCTATGATGCCGGTCCTCTCCGCTCTGGTCCCCGCATATCCTCGCTTAACTTAGGATGACCCCTACGGTCAATGAACCCTACTCCACCACGAACGTGTTTGTATCGAGTGCTTATATAGACCTCGAATACAATAATAGAAATAGAATAGGCAAGTTACGATTTAAAGCCATCATGAGATTCAAATCTTTATGAATATATTCACATATTATATGAGAGACAAATCGAAGCGAGGACTTCGACGGCGCGGTGTTCTTGTCGTGACCGGTTGCCGGTTTGTAATAAGTTGCAGCCGAGTAATAGCATTTACGTTTTTCAGGGCATTCAAGGAACTATTAGAAATCCCGCATTCTCCGCTTTGACTTCTTTTAAAGGAATCATTTGATTGCTATCCTAGAGAAAAACGATCGAACTGAATTTAAATGTCTGTAATAGAGTGAAAGAAGTCGTCGTTAAGTCATCTCATTACCGCCGACATCACTCACAATAATTATATACCACAGAGTTGTGGGCTGCAACTCGTTATAGTATACGTGTCTTTACCAAAAGGAAACAGAACATAACCACAAATTGCGGTAAACTAAACGATGAATGATTAATGCAATTAATAGTGTCTGCTTCGAGGTTTCGTTCCAAGTCCCCCTGGAGGCACGAGGCGCGAGGCACGAGGCACGAGGCGCGAGGCACGAGGCGCGAGGCACGAGCCCGCGTGTATAGACATCGCTGTTTTTGTTTCACTACTCAAGTATATTATACACAGTTCACAATACAATACAAATACGAATAGTTTATTATGTCCGACTGATTTATGACAAAAAAGGTAAAAAAAATAATTATAACGTATATGTACATGCATACATTCACTATACAGAAAAACTGTATACCTTACATATGATATCGGCGTCTGGTGTGGGTTGAACAAAAGGTCGATTTCTTTATTATAATTTATCTATTTATTGAGATTATGAACTCTATTCGGCACTACTGCAGTGTGTGCATCCCACTGCAACTGCACTGTCTAGCGCTGTCGTGAAGCAGAGGTGGCTGAGAGCGATTGACCAGCCTCAGTTTAGCTGCTAGCTTTTCCGGTTCATTCATAGTTTACAATTTCTTCATTCAATTCGATTGTCTGCCGTAATGGTCTGGCCACATTTGAGAAAACTGTAATCAACGACACCGGCACTTGTCTACCAAACCTTTCTTGGGTCAATTCTCGCTGGGGCAAATTTTAGCTGATTTGCCATATTCTAGCCATTGCGATTATAGCTTCCGATTATAGTAGAAAATCTACTTTTTATCACAGGTTTTGATTCAATTTTAAAACCCTTTTACACATGTTCCGGTTTCGTAGGAACTTTCTTCCACGCGCCACGGAATTGTGGAATGGCCTACCCACTTCGGTGTTTCCAGGTCGATACGACATGGGTACCTTCAAAAAGCGCGTCTATCTCCACCTTAAAGGCAGGCAACGCACCTGTAGCACCTTTGGTGTTGCATGGGGTCGTGGGCGGCGGTGATCACTTACCATCAGGTGACCCGAACGCTTGTTTGTCTTGTGTTTTCCATTTATTCGTTATTTTTTTCCAAAAAAAAATAACGAATAAAATCAAACAGTACCTGCTATTCCAGATGCCTCGTCATCGAATGAGGCCGTCACCCTCCAGCGGCGGTTGCTGAGCCTCAGCTCCGAGCTGGTCACCCTCCGCAACCACCTGCACGTGGGCGGCTCGGGGGCCCCTCCCCCGGAAGGCGCGGCGGGGGCCGTCCAGCCGGCAGTGCCGCCGCGCGCGCCGCTGTCGCTGCCGCCGCCGGCGCCCGCGCCTTCTCTGCAGCCACATCATCCCCCGCCACCTCCGCCAGGTATTCATACCGCATACAGTACGGTCGAAGAATCGTGGTCACTATGAAATCAACTAAATATAGACGGGTGCGCAGATTTGACTGTAGGATTTTTCTCACGTCTGACTATAACTATATCTTCAGGGTGGTCGCGGCTTGTCGTACTGTACTTCCTTATATTTCCGTATCCCACGTATAGCAGAGTAGGCAAAGGGAACCTAATATTAAGACTTTCCGTTCCCCATTTACCATGGAATTTTTCTAAACATTGCGTGTTCAATGGCGGAACCCAATGCCGTGCCGTGTTTTTGGCTTCGGTGCCAAAATGAAGAAATGAAAATATGAATAAATAATAATTCATTCACCCGAGTGGGGATCCAACATACCACCGAGGTACAGTCACATCATTGTACCCCTGCGCCACGACAACCTAAACGATGAATTTTCAATTTCTTCCTTTTTTTAAGATAAACACATACCTACTTATTCAACAGAAGCGCGATGGCGCGGGGCGGCCGTGGGGGCGGGCGTGGGCGCGTGCTCTGGCAGCGACGTGGACGACCTCATACACCTGCACGGCCCGCTCACTGAAGATGCCGTGGTGCGCGCGCTGCAAGCCAGATTCTATCATAGCAAATACTACGTAAGCTATAACTAGCGTTTAAAGCGCAAGAAAATAATACTAACGTTGATCGGCGTAAGATATTTGACTTGTTAAATCCTCAATACAATTTAAAGGTCCACGTTTAATTTATCTTTTGTTTAATAATATTTATTATAAGTATATAATAACTTCAGCTGGATACTTTCACCGAAATATTTTTCACCGATTTCTTTAAGAAAAGGAAGTTATCAATTCGACTGTATTTTTTTTAGTTTGAATTTCAAATTTTAGTAAAACAATATAGGTACATGGGCCTATATTGTACCACTATATCATAGATATTCAATGTAACGTAAAAAAGTAAGGTTGCATGTACTTCGGCAGACTTCCGTAGGGCCGATACTGATAGCGATGAACGCGTACACGGACGCGGACAACGCGCTGACTCCGGGCGCTGCGCGCGCGCAGCGGCCCGAGTTGGCGCGCCTCGTGCACGACGCCGTGCGCCACCAGGCCGACACAGGCCTGCCGCAGGCCATCATCCTGTCCGGTAACTAGCGCACTGCTGTGTGAAATTGTATTCGCGGGGACTCAGTGACAGCGCGCGCCCTCTGTCTGCAGGGGTCTCGGGATCCGGCAAGACGTACGCGTCGATGGTTCTGCTGCGGCGCCTGTTCGACGTGGCGGGCGGCGGGCCCGAAACCGACGCCTTCAAGCACCTCGCCGCCGCCTTCACCGTGCTACGCTCGCTGGGCACGGCCGCCACGCGCGCCAACGCGCACTCCAGCCGCATCGGGCACTTCATCGAGGTGCAGGTGACGGACGGCGCGCTATACCGCACCAAGATCCACTGCTACTTCCTGGAGCAGACGCGCGTGGTGCGGCCGCCGGCGGGCGAGTGCAACTACCACATCTTCTACCAGATGTTAGCGGGGCTGACGCCGGACGAGCGCTCACAGCTGCACCTCGACGGATACACTGCGAACGACTTGCGGTAATCATCTCGGACACAATGTACCCATATGGTCACAAAAAAGTTATGCTGTTCGTGATGTTGGCACGTATCCGTAACCTCTGCAGATACCTGGCGTCGTCGAACCCGCGTCGGCCAGAAGCGGAGGACGGCGCGCGTTTTCACGCGTGGAAGAACTGCCTGGGAGTCCTCGGCATCCCTTTCCTGGACGTGATCCGCGTGCTCGCCGCCGTGCTGCTACTGGGCAACGTACACTTCACTGACAACGCCGAGGGGACCGCCGAGCCTAACGGAGAGGTCTGAAATGTCGAATTTTATTTTGAATTAATTTAAATTTATTAAAAATAAATCAATAGTGGCTTTAAAATTACAAATGATTTTTCTAGGCAGATACGCATGGGAAAGCTACAGTAGTTTGTAGTGTTTTTTTATAATATACGATGATGTTGATTTTTATCCGAAATAGCGTAAAACTAAATTTGTTGTCTAACCCCTTACATAAGGGTTGTCAACCTTACTGTAAGCCCTTACATACATACTGATAAAAACTATATACTGAAAAATTAAACTTTAAAGCTCATTTTCTTCAGTATCTTATAAAGATATTTTAATGAAAATTACAATAAATCTATAAGCAATATTTACGTTTGTAAGTATTAATTATTTTTTAATATATGTCCCATAAAGGCACTTACTAACTACTACTACTTTTACTAACTGTGGCACTTCATTACACGACACGACTCACATATAATTATATTAATGCCAACATTGAACAGGCAAATAATTTACAATGAAAGTTTTATATTTATTACGTTAGGAACACCTCACGGTGTGTGCGTGTGTGATCCACTACTTTACGTTTTTATCTTATATCTGAGGAACCTATCTCTTTCGAATATTTACATAATATACATAATTTTGGTACTCGTCAATTCACGTAGTTATCTTTTTTTAATATATAATTTGTAAATTCAGAAAAATGTATTTATTCCCAGAGATCCCAGGTCTCCCAGACCTATTAAGAATAATTCATAAGAAGCCCAAGTCCATCCAGCTAGACCCAGAAATAGAACAATAACTAAATTTGATTATTTGAAGTAAAATAATAATGAATAAAATTATATTTGTAGCCATTGACACTCCGGGTAGTGTAGTAATACTAATTTATTTATTTATTTATTTATTTTATAGGAAGCCAACGTTGTATACAATAATAATTGCAAAAAAACAGAGACAAGCTTAACAGACTATAAAATTAATTGTATACCACACTTAAAGGCTAACTTGACAAGACAAACTTAAACAGTAAAACTTAAAAACAGTATAATATTTTTTTGTTTGCAATTTAAAAGTGGATATAGGTTGTTGAAGTATATCTAAACCCGCCCTTCCAAATATATTATTATACAATATTAGTATTCTATTTAATGGAGTTGCCTTTCCTAAGTTACTCTTAGAAAAACGCTCTTTAAAAGTATGTTTATTTTTATTGTGGCTTCTAGAATTACGCCTTGTTACTGCTAAACCTATTCTGTTTAACAAATTTGGACTATCAATACCCCCATTTATAATTTTATGTAAGAAGCAAAGATCAAATAAACTTCTACACAGGCGGAGCTGGTAGCGGCGGGCTCACTGCTGGGCGTGGGCGCGGCGGCGCTGCTGCGCGGGCTGAGAACGCGCGCGCGCGCTGGCGCCGCCGCCGCGGCCGCCGCACGCGACTCGCTGGCCAAGGCGCTGTACTGTCGCACCGTAGCCACCATCGTGCGCCGCGCCAACTCGCTCAAGCGCCTGGGCTCTACGCTCGGCACGCTGTCCTCGGATTCCAACGAATCTGTGAGTATAGCAATCGCCACGTCGCGGTTCGCGCCCGGCTTAGGCCAGTGAGTCGTTTAGTCACACCGCAGGTGTCCAGGACGTCGCATCGCGCCGCGCGTCGACTGCAGGCGGCGGGGCGGGTGGCGGGGCACGGGGCCGCGCGGGCGCCCGCTCCATGGCGGCGCTCAACGACGCCGTGCGCCATGTCACCGACGGCTTCGTGGGCATCCTTGATATGTTCGGCTTCGAGGACGCTGCACCCAGCCGCCTCGAACATCTTTGCGCCAATCTGTGCGCTGAGACTATGCAACACTTTTATAACACGCATGTTTTTAAGGTAAGCTATGATTTTTAGTAATTCTGAAGATTATAAAACACTAATAAAATAAAATGTCCCATAATAACATGTGCATTGATGAATCGGTATTTATCCCAAGTCGTCAGCGGAATCGTGTCGCGAGGAGGGCGTGTGCGGCGCCCTGGAGGTGGAGTACGTGGACAACGTGCCGTGCATCGACCTGGTGTCGTCGCTGCGCACCGGCCTGCTGGCCACGCTCGATGCCGAGTGCGCCGCGCGCTCCACACCCGAACAGTACGTGGCGCGCGTCAAGGCCGCGCACAGAGGCCACCCGCGGCTGGCGGAGGCGCGACCGCCACACCCGCGCCGCTTTGCCGTGCGCCATTACGCGGGTGAGGTGATGTACGAGGCGAGCGACTTCCTGGACGCCAACCGCGATGCCGTGCCTGACGAATTGCTGGCCGCCTTCGACACCAGGAGCTGCGAGTTCGGGTTCGCGACGCACCTGTTCGGGGCCGAGCTGAAGGCGCTGGCAGCGGCGGGCGGGCCTAGCGGCGCACACTTCCGCGCGTCGCCCACGGCTGGCGGGGCAGCGGCGACGACGCTCACGCAGGACTTCCACACGCGCCTCGACAACCTGCTGCGCACGCTGGTGCACGCGCGCCCACACTTCGTGCGCTGCCTGCGCGCCAACGCCGACGAGACACCGCTGCTCTTCGACCGCGCCACCGTCGCACGACAGGTACGCTGTACGCCCTTGACTGACTAAAACAGGATACTTACATTATATTTCTATCTATTTTGGCTGAAACCCTAGACGTCGAGATCCCAGTGTTTAGTTGAAGATATATGCAGGTATCTGTATTTTTAATGAATGATACATAAAAATAGACCTGCCGCTATCACCTTTAATTAAATGTAATTAATGAGGTAAGGGTAATGAGTTTCTGAAGTTTCCAAAAATTATTAACATTAAGTGACCTGTGACCAAGCAACCCTGGGCATGCTGCAATTCCTTATGCGGTTTTCTTTCAAATGATTTGGGATTCATATAAAAAACATGAGTGCACTTTTCTCCAAAAAACGCACTTACCATAAATTTAATTAAAGGTGACAGCGGCAGGATTTTTCTCGGGTCGGCCTAGAACAATCTATTCTACTATCTACTATGAAAACTGATACCTGTAGATTTAAGCACTGGGATCTTATGCCATATTCTGTGAATAAAGGTTACGTTAATTGGTTTCCGATTACTTATTGACCTACGCTATCTCAATTGTACAGATTATATTCATTTAAAATGCGGGTGATTGTTTTTATATTACGTACAATTAGCTTTATAACGTTTACTGCAGGTGCGAGCGTTGCAAGTTTTGGAAACCGTTCAATTAATGGCTACTGGATATCCGCATCGAATGCGTTTCCGCGCGTTCAGCGGGCGGTACCGCGCCCTGTGGCGGCGGTCGGGGCGCGGCGGGCCGAGCGCGGTAGGCGGCGCGAGCGCGCCTGGTGCTGTCAGCGTGGAGCGCGAGTCGGGCGCGGCATGCGCGCGCGTTCTGCGGTCCGTGGCCGCCGCCGCCGCGCCGCCCGCGCCCGCCTCGCCCGCTGCTGTGCGCTGGGCGCTCGGCAAGCGCCATGTTTTTTTGAGCGAGGGCATGCGACAGGTGTGCTACTTATTTAATATTTGCTTTATGCTTGACAAAACAGACAGATTCTAACATTAGCAAATAAATTATTATCAGGTACTGGAGCGCATGCGGCGATCGCGGCGCTTGGCGGCCGCAGAGCGCATACAGGCGGCGTGGCGCGCGCACAGGGCGCGCAGCGAGCGCGGCGCAGCGCGCCCCGCTCCTCCCGCGCGCCGCCGTCCCGCGCCCATCGCCGGCACGCCGCCGCCCGAGCCCGTCGACAGCGCCAAGTGCGACCCGCTACTCGTCAAGAGGGCCTGCTCCCTCTTCGGCCTCGATCTGGTGAGAACTGCTCCGAGATGAATCTGATCTGAATCATTAAGGACGGGTCTGAAACGATAGGCACTAACAAAACTTCCCGTTGCGGTCGCAGGAGCGTCCGCCGCCGCTGCCGCCGTCGCGCGCCTACACGGTGGCGAACGGCGTGAAGCTGGGTTACCCGCAGCAGCGCACGGTGGCGGCGGACTGGGACGAAGGCGGCGTGCGCCTGCGCGTTGGCGACGCCGTGCTGGCGCTGGGTGCAGCGCGGCGCGGGCACGTGTCCGTGCAGGCAGGCGGCCGCACCGTGCCCGTGCCGCACGCAGTGCTGGCGCCACCGCGCGCGCCCCGCCCCGCGCCTCCCGCGCCGCCCTCGCACTAGGCGTCTGTGAATATATAATCTAAGTACTTATGAAGGGAGCTCGCCGCGCACGCGCCGCAGTATTACTTTGTGTAAGTTTAATTGTAAGCAAACCTATTTTTCATTCCATAATTGACAGTAAATATATTTATTATCATTTACTGTTAATAAAGTATCAACTTACAGCTTGCTCAGTAACAGTGTATAGACTGTGCTGTGTCACGTATTCTGGTTTCTGGCAGAAACGAAGTCTTCCTATATTGTATAACACTATAATTAAAGTAAATTTACTTACTGTAAGAATATATATCAAATAATGTAATAAGTTCTTTGATTTTCACGATTATTACACATTTTAATTGAAACAGTTTTAAGCGGATTAGTCGCATATATCGCGTTAATTTAAAGATTATATTTTGAATGTATGTTTCATCATGTATGTATTGTTTCATTTCTTTGGAAACCCGACGTTTCGCGTCACTATTATTATATTAAAATAGTTTCATTTAAAATATAATATAATAATGTGTAATACACACTACAACTCCGTCGCTGAAGTAGGGATTTGCATCTGTTACCATTAACATATCTACAGTTTGAGTGAGCAATGGTCGTGACTAGTACGTTATAAAATGTTATATTTTTACAAGTATCAGTAAGGAACAAGTTTGTAAACGCTCGGATATTAGTACTGGTATTAAATTATTCTTTTAATTGTTCATAAATCAGCGAGCCCGTCGGCTGAATGAGACCAACGCGAAGCACCAGCTCGCAGCTACACTAATGTATAGTTTAGACTTTAGGGCAAATAGATACGAATACTAATATCTGTATGTATGAAGTATGAATATAATTTGCATTATCTCGATATGTATATGCGTTGATAAAAAGGAATTAGTAAAAACTACATGAATTATTGTGAGTCATTAAGCATTTGTAATCCGCGGTGCAGTTGAGGGCCTCCTGCTGCGTCGCGGACAGTCGTAGGCCCTCTGCAAACTTGCCAATATGAGTCTGATACCTTTATATATTCGAGGTTTATTGTACTGATGTAGCGTAAGCGAGGTTTAAAATAAAAATATACAAATAAATATGTATAAAATGTCATTTATTGTTTCAATTCAGGCCGGCAGTCGAGCGACGGGCGTTCGAGGTGACACAGAAATGTAATATATTCAGAATAGTTTTCGTTGGCGATACCTACTCTTCGTTGAGCTATCACATCATATCTCTATCTGCCGAAGATATATATTTTAATACTATATTGTGCCCAAATTAATACAACAAAATACTCAGTTAAGCATTATTTAAATTGCAATATTTATTTTATATATTCTAGTTACCGTCCTTTTTAATAACATCATACAAATGAATATCCTTTTGATTGAAGAACATATATTATAGAGCTAAATGCGGCAGTGTTCTTGTCTTACGTTACAGAGGTAGAGGTAGAGGTATATCATCTCAATGCTACAGAAGATTTGGCCACGATCATTGTATAATACATATGTAGGTACTTATAAGTTATATTTATATCAACTCCTAACATATAACATACTATAGAACACTCTGGAACAGCAAATTTACACTAGTACATAATATAGTTTTATAATATTTATAATATTAGACAGTGAAACAGCTTTAAGACACTGCGTTTTGACATTCTTCCCAATTTAAAGACAAGAGCGGGATTCAGAAACAATGTAAATATAATAATTTCCCCGGATTCGTCATCGAACCCACAACCAACACGTGTACAATAGCCGACTGTCCCATAATAAATAAGCATATAATAATATTGCATAATGCTGTCTTTTAATGGATTCGCAAGCGAACACGTGCTAGAAGCACGCGGCTAACTCACAAACACTCAAAACAGTTCGTATCGATCGATCTGCAACATCAGTGTAATACTGGGAACCTAGTACAGTCCTAAGAAAATTTAGAATTATGTTTAACTTACTATCTACAATAAACGTACAAAAAGGCAGTGTTCTATTGCTACGCAAGAGGCGACTAACTTCAATAATATAACAAAAGTAAACATTTAATCTAATACGATATACGGCAGCTTCTTCCAGCTCTCGAGCCCAGACCACAACATGTACGTCTGTACATACAATATACTTCATAAAGGCAGTTTCATCTTAACAATTATCTACTACGCAATTAAAAATATGAATATATCAATTGATCCAAAATTGTTCCTTTAATCTGAAATAGTTAAACGTTTCAACATATCGTTCTCACTTTACATTAAACATTAAAATCTCACTTATAAAGTAATTTCGAAGATAGTTGAAATTATACTTTAATTCTTATACTTTTAATTTATTTTTAACAAAATTTTATTAATATTTTCACTAGAGGAAGCAAATTTATAGTTTCTAAATTGGAAATTTATTTTCAAAAATTTATGTAAAATGTTATATGAAATCTTATTTTTTACTATCTAAATATAATAATTTCGCTTAATCCGGTCGAGAGCAAATCTCAAGATATTATGATCGATTTAAAACATCAATAACTTTTACGAGTGAAGCGTGTGCGCAGAAAAAAGTGAGCTAATAATAACTAATATAGAAAATATTCGAACCCATAGCGGGTTCCAACGAGAATGAACCAACATCCATCTAAAGCAACACTCATATACACATTCAAATAATAAACCTTAGTATGTAATGAACTGCGTATTTTACATTTTGAATATTCAGAAAATAATATTAATATTCGTTCATTTGAAAATTATGTCAAAAAAATGATAATTTAGCAATTGTATTTCAATCAAGTTCCCAATTATAAATAGAATATTACCTTATTTTCAGACCTTGAATACATTTCGGGAGTCTGGAGCTCCTTTAATATTTTAGTTACTAAAATGCTGAATCGTTTACTGCTATTATAATATTTTTGTTTGAAAACAATCTGAACATATAGAACATTACAATAGTGACATAACAACCAGCAGCAGCAGTGGCAGGGGCTAGTCTTTCGCTATGGGCGTGCTGCAGGCGGCGGCGGCGTGGACGGGGGTCAGAGCGCCCCCCTCGGGTGGGGTGTCCACGGGGTGTCCACGCCCCCCCTCGCCGCACATCGCCGCGAACACGCAGCTGGCGGACACTTCGCGCACGTAGCGTTTTTGTTCAGCTGCAACACATATATACTGTTGTAATGTCGGATGTCCCGTTACTAAGAAATAGAGAAGTGAATATTTACAATATTTGTTTCTATATCAATAACCTCTCCGCCACAATTCAAAAAAAAGTTAGGAGGAAAGTGGAAAAGTTTCCTTCTTTTCATGCCGCACTTTTGGACGTAACATGTTGAGAGCCAAACATTAAACCTTTCACTTCGCTTAACAGATCGTAACAGATAATAATATAATATCTTGTATTTCAATATGATACGATTTAATTGAACCAATGTTCACAAATTTGTTCAACAAAAACAAACTTTTGGAATATAAACATCGTTAGTTATAAACGCTTGTTTGACGTCCTAGTGAACAACTCTGGACTCGCAATGAGGAGCCGAAAATGTAACCAAAAAAAATTATGAATATTGATATAAATAATTACTAGAAACTACACAAAACTAGGTGTATTACCTAGAATAAATATTTAAAGTATCAATATTAAAAGAACCACGAAATATTTGTGTTAATTATATATTTATATAATTATAAAAATAAATCTGATTCACGCTGTATCCGGCACACAGCAGGGTAGCAGAGGAAACCTAGTGTACAGACACTCCGTTCACCACTTTCTGCGGAATTCTGAGGCATTTCTTGTTGAAGAAAGTGGCAGAACTCAACGCCGCGCTTTGCCTCGACATCAGAGCGAAGAAAAAGAAATATAAATTTAAATAAATATTTCGTTTCCTCGAGTGGGGATCGAACCCACAACCAGTCGGTTTTACAGTCACACTTTGTGAACGTCACGTTAAAGCACGAAGAAGATCCTCAAAAAGTGCATCTGTCCTATACCGATAGGGCCTATGCCTATCGGTATATCACGCTATCTTGACTCTACTGTCATCTACTGTCATCCACCTCTTCAGGTTGATGACAGTGGACCAGTCAAATAAGATTTGCAGAGATTGTAGCGTTTAGCGCTTGTATGCAATAAACATTTTCTCAGCACATATATGAAACATGCTCTTACCGATGAGATTGTGCAAGTTGTCTATGACGACCTCCGTGTTGTACGTAGCGTCCACCGCGCGCTGCAGGAACGCCGTCCACGTGCTGAGTTCTGCTTCCTGCAAGAAACATACATACTCCCCGTAGTACCATAGCTAATAGCTAATCGTTGCAGATCCAGTTCATTCAGACGGATTTTTCAAGTAGGTATAAATATTACAAATGAAAAAATGAAAAATAAAAACTAATTTTGTAAGCATTATCTCCATGAAATTGAAAAGTAAAATTACAAAATACATTTCCAAATATTCAAAATAAAATACATGACATAACACACTTTGCCAAAAAGTTTGTGAAATCTGTAAAAACTTCATACAGTTAATTTGGATCAGGAAGTGCCTGTGCGTAATAAACGAACGTCTTTCTTTAATTTTTGATCACGTTGGGAAAATAAACCATCACTGGTGGTGGGTAGGACACATGGAGAATATATGAGAAAATCAGTGTATTATGTGGGGCATTTATCAATGTAATAAGAATGGATAGAATGACTTTTTTTTTCTGTGAGTTTGTGAACGGTAATTCCAGACGGCTTCACTGATTTTAATGCAGTTTTACTATTATGTGTAAATAGCAATTGTGCACTAGGTATTGTATATATAAAGGGAAGATCTATTTATTTTGTACCTTAGTGAAACAGCAGGTACTTTATAGATTCCCTATTACCGTGTGAAGTCCGGCTTTAGAATAGCACCACTCCCACACTTCCCGTGGAGATCGTACGAGGCGATCGAGGGTTAATAACCAGGAGAAGGGCAGCAGCGTCTTCCTGTGTATCATAGTATCCACTGCGGTCACCAACACGCAGGGCCAAGCGTGGTGACTATGGCAACAGCCCCCCCCTTATGAAAGGCACAAATATACCCCGGCCCCCAGTCCCCGGCGGCCCCGCTATTCCTGGCTATTCATATTCATTACATCCTAAATTCAAATTCAAAATATTTTTTATTCAAATAGACTATAACAAGCACCTTTGAACCACCGGTTCGGAAGGTAGTTTTGTTGAGAAGGCTGGATAAATCACAAAACCTTTGGTGAAACCAACATACATTCTTTGGACGCCCCAGGTATTCTATACATTGCCAAACTTGTATAGAATACCAAATTATTCAAATTGCCGGTAACATACGAGTATATACTCGTATAACCAAGTTGTAACGATGTTAGTTAGATGAAGTATGACAAAATATAAATCGAAATATCACAACAATACAGAACACCTCGATGTCAATAACTTACATAAATAAATAAAGTGGCAAACGAAAGAGACAAGCAAGCTTACCCCTAGCGGGGTAGTCGGAGAGATAGCAGCTCCAGTTCTCGCATCCTCATATCTGTTTACTGATTTAACCGATCTGGAAGCTACACCTTTATAACTGTCACTTCTATAGGTGGTGTAAATCTCTCTTTGGCAAATATTTAAATTGACAGCAACGCGGAAGCGTGGATACATACATATATATATATTTATATAAGTCGTGTCCGCCGCGCCCGAAATAAGATAACTCTGCTATAAATGATACAAACATTATTACATTACACGAGATCGATCCATCCACACAACAGATAATGTGCGTTAGCTTAAAATATTAGTTATGTATTGTATTTTTTTTAAATTATATTTTCACGGTCTAAGTAATAAGAGTGAATAACATTACAGAAATTGTGGGGATAAATTGGACGACTACAGCAAAAAATCATCGCATCAGTAGTTTCAGAGATATGGGGAATTTAAGAAAACAGGTAGATAGTCGGAAATTAGTTAGATAAATTCTTCTTCGAAAATTATTTATAATATTAATTAAAAATAAACATTAAGTTGTTTACTATTACGTTCAGGTCACGTTAGCTCACCTACTTCAATAAATTACAAGTGACAACAGTTCAATGTTCAGTTCAAACAACGGTGACTAACTAAAGTATTATAATGAAGACACCGAGTTCGGAGCTCGTGCTCTTGTGAATATTTATCGTTAATCTTCAGTAAGTACGAATGAGTAAACAGCAAACACACACTCGGTGAATAAACTTTAGCATATATAGCACATGGTGTGGATATCGAGCGGCGAGGCGAGCGAGGCGAGCGAGGAGGCGGTGGTCGCGAAGCCGCACAATGAGCGCTACCTCCCGGTGTCGCGTTACGGTGCCCTCCCGCGTCAAACTTACTACTACTACTTCATTTAAATTTAATAAGTAATCTACCTATCGTCAAACAGCAAAGTTTAATCGGTAAAAACAAAAAAAATACAGCTATTCCTATTCTAAAAATTTTACATTTAAACATTTTCGTAATTAATATATTCATAATTTATTTTTCTATATCTTAACTTAGCTTCACGCATAATCCCTAGCTGGATAGTCAGAGAGAACGGAGCGCCAAATCTCTTCATTCATGCCCTCCGGGGGAGCTCATGCTTTTGTGACCTTCCTCCAGTATCTTTGACAGTGTTTTCGAAGGTCAACCGAAGTCCCTCTCTTACCACTCAATTTTCCATCATAAATCTTGTTTACCATTCTTTCATCACTCATTCGTTCGACGTGCCCAAACCACACACATAATTCTTGCAAGTACCAGTCATTCTGTGCTGTGTGTCTCTATCAAACAAATCTAAATCAACACAAATCTAGAGTTCTGTGAAACGCGTTTTTCATAATTAATTATATCGCTCATTCACCTTTGACTTGTTGACAATTAGCTACCAGCAACAGACGACACAGTAATTACACTAATCATATTTTACTTTGAATCTTTTTTAAAATAGCGTATCTACAGTAGAAACTCGATTATCCGACCCTCAGTTAAACGGACTCGCGATTATCCGGACAATCAACTGTGATCATTATTTTATACAACATACGACAATGAAACCCTTGAACATTTATATTTACATAAAAATGTATTTAATTCGCGCGTTGAAAAATGTTAATTTCTTAATAAACGTTGATATGTACTTATTAATTTAAATAGACATATAACAATTTTGTGCTACATATACCAAAACCAGTTATACTTTATACAATTGATTATCCGGATTTTCGATTATCCGAATGAATAACGACAACAATTAGTCTGGTTAATCGAGTTTCTACTGTATCCATAACAATATTATACAGCTAAAGAGTTTGTTTGGTTGAAGCCTCTATCTATCGATGTAGGCTGTACTGGCAAGACTCGTAAAAGGAGCTAAAATAAAGACTTAAATAGATTCTGTCTATTACGGGACATGATTTAACTGAGACCGAAGTGAAGCGGCATGCTGTGTACTTCCTGAAAGACACCCCGTTACGTACGGTATTGCGCCGAGTGAGCGGCGGTCGATACGTATAAATAGACGTGACGGTCAGGGCCGGCCGCGCGGTCGCTGCTGCTGCAGTACATCAACATCACTATCAGCAAAAGCGGCTGTTGGTAGCGTATCTTTCGCGGTATTTATTAGTTCATAACCATTTACAAACAATTTCTATTTAGCATCCGTTACAATAAGCATGTATTACCGGCCATGTTTTTTCCATTTCCCGTTGCAAGTTGAAGTAAAACTTACAACCACCCGTAAATATAAATTGGATCGATTTTCAATAATTTGATATTTATCGTACCCTCCCATGATGTACAGTTTTAATCTATTATACCACATGTCTTTGTATTTTAAATATAGTAATGGTCTACTATGGTCAGTCAGAAATGCTTATAACACTCAATAACTTTTGCAAAGGCGACATTTCTTTATTTTTTTATTTAAGATTAGAGAATAAGATTTACTGAGCTGATAGGGTCAGATGCTCTAGATATTTTTATATTGAATATACAATTCAGTAGAATAATTAAGAAAATTTTAACAAGCGTAGTCCATATTAGAGTATAAACCATAGGTTACGGTTGTATGTAGTATATGTTCGCGTATTATAAAAATTTCTTCATCGCCCTAAATATTTGTTTTATACATTTTACTGTAGTATAAATTACATTAGGAAATATTTAAAAGTTACTTTCTCTCTGGATAATATTTATATAATATAATATTTGCTCAACACTTGGTCATATCGATTCCGATGCTTCCATAATGTGTTACTATGCGTAATATGACCAATATAAAGATGACGCCCATCAAATTCAAACATCCGATGAATCCATCCTTCGCGCACTCACCCAAGTCATGTCATCATTTAGACAGAGTCCGTGATTTTAAGGGCTTCGCACAAAAGATTTTTCTAAGGATATATGACCATCTTTTAACTGAAAACCTTAGACGACCTTTTCACGTGTCGTAGCTTTCTAAATATTCCTTTACTATTTATGTTTTATAATGTTTAATAGTCTCTACCCTCTGTAAGGACCATTAGTGGACCTTTTCCAATATTGTAGCTTTCTAAGTATTCAGTTCCCACGGATGTGATGTTTTGTAATGAATAAGGTATTATAAATAGCCCTCTATGTTTGTAACGGGCAGTTCTGTTCAGTTCGAGTCCTAGTTAAGACCTCGCTCAAATGTAGTCTTCGTAATAAATATTATACATTTATCGTGACGCTGCGCAGTTGTTATTTTCAAATTCCCTTCTGACCTCCGAACATCACAAGGCGACTTGAATATGAATGTATGCAAATTGCATCGGCGCTGAGGCAGAGCCTGTAACAACAATGGTCTCTTTTGACGCAAGTAACCATCTAAACACTTAATGGGGAGGCACGTTGTCTGTCCGTTACAGAAATTATTATTGTGCGCATTCTTTTCTATCTATAGTTCTATATTAATATCATAAGCCTTGAACTCAGCTGGAATGAGAGCGATAATCTCAAGAACTATTGGCCGAACTTAAAAATACTTTTATGTTAAATTGTATATCATCATCTATATCATCATGTCAATAGTGCTATTGGAGCTAAAAATGGATGTCAGAATTATAATACGAATGTCGTGTAATGTCGGATACACGCAATCGACGTCAGCTGTCAACTAATTAAACAAATATAAAAGGCAAAATCCAGTTTTTGCAGGTGCAGGTGCAGGTGCAATTTTCCGGTGAACAGTACCTAGATTGATGCGTCGTGTTTTTATGTGAACAACGACTTACCCGAGACAACTGCTAAGCAAGCAAACTCTCGGGCGTGCAAATTGGCGAGTATCACGCGTAGTTAGCGTAATGGAGCACGCGTGACGTCACGACGACGTGCCATTAAGCGTCTAGATCAAATTATCTTCATATTTATTTCTTAGTATAAAATATATACGATATTATATACTAATATTAAAAAGTGAAGAGATTTTGAAAAGAGCGTTTACTTGTAATTAAACAATATTTTAATGCTGCAAGTAAGCTGCTGGTGCTATAAAAACAGGACGCATGGACGCCACGTGACGATGAAAATTGGGTCAGCGTCGGAGCAAGGTTAAGGACCACCGAACTGTGTCGCAGGGGCTCCCCACCACCACCCCCGGCCCCGCCGCGCCGAGCTCCTTTCTGATTCTGTGCCACAAACGCATTTCATACAACATATTATGTATGTGCACTTTCTTTCATTACACGCACTAGTTAAAAAATGTTTTATTATTTACGATTGAAAGATAACTCTTTTATTTATTTCATTGCTTTTATTTAGAAGGATGCTTACCTAACCAATTTCATCTTAGTATGAAATTAAATATATAATAGATGGTTTTTTTTAAATATAAGGAAATGTTTTAATATTATAGATTTAAATATAAAATAGTATATAGCAGCGATGGGTGGAATTCTACAAGGAGACGTATGAATGTGATGACGCCTCTGCTTCAAATAACAGCAGATTGATGTGGCTCATGAGAGTGCAATACGAAGTCTGAAACATTGTTAGGTAGCGGGAGCAGATGGTGGGCCACGAGCCTTGGTCTTTTTTTGTGCCAATTTTCGCGGGAAATCATGGAAGACCCGAGATGAATGGAGAGGAGCAGTTATCATGTCTTTGTATAATGGCAAAGGTTCACTAGTAGTCATTGTTATGACGTGGTATATTTGGGAAGCAGGCTTAGTAGAGATGTGTGTGGAAAGGTGTATTGCTATCAGTAACGGCGGCAAAACGTCAGCACAGTTGCGCGTTTGGACGAACACAATGCAGTGTTGGTACCGACGCTGTTATACGGCAGCGAAACGTGGGTTTTACACGTCAAACGAATCAGTGATGATAGAATGGAGAAAAAATATTTATAAAGAGAAAGCAAGCGCTCAGAGCGGAAGGGGGACCTTGGTTGACCTTCGAAAACATAATATTAAAGATACTGGAGGAAAGTCACGTACAAAACCAAATCCCTCCCAGAGGGCATGTATGAAGACGTTGATGACAGTTGACGAGGCGAAAAGGTATAGAGACACTTTAGCGTGTCGCCACACGCTCTGTTACAGCGTGAACTTAAGGGAAGTTAATTTATATTATATAGCAACCTAATTATTAGAAAACAACACCTTCAAAGCTTCTTATAATAACAAGACTTTTAATTAAGTGAAGATAATATAACTACTGTACAATTCACAGTGGGATATAGTCGGCATTTAAAAAAAAATGTCTAAGTACATTTATGCCAATTTGTGAGAGGTGGCCAGTGTTGACCTGGTAATTAACCCTTGACTCCATGCGTGTGTCAGGTTGTAAATTAAACCTCACTGCCCACACCTCTGCAAGTCAGCACAAACGAGGAATCAGTCACACATAAAACAACAGCTTCTATACGAACAAAACAAGGTACAAAAATTGTAAACATTAAATTATGTCATAATACTACACAAATCACGCGAATATTGCTAACTGGTAGAGGGGCTCTTGCAGACAACTAAAATGTATTTTATAAATTTTAACTTTTTTTTCTTATAATTAATCATATATATATATAGAAATAAAAACTCCGTTGGGTTTCTGCATTAAGAACAGTGTATTTATAATGTAATTCCAAGATACATAAGTAAGAAAGAGTAATTAATGTTGTTTTTAGTGGTTTAGAGCAATAAGTGTGTTGTTTTGTTTTACTATGGTTTACGACAATCGATTAAAAACGACTCGAGTCAACTACTCTGTCGGAAACGCGGATTCAAATTTAAGGAAATGACGCCTCGAGTAAATGAGAATCGTTATTTTTCTATATATTACATATAAAAAACTAAATCAACAATAACGTACGCAGCGATCCTTATGTTCCCGTCTCTCGTTTAAATATACGACTCAACTTGGATTATTTTCCTTTAAGTTAATTTGCGTTATCAAATACATAATATAATTACACATACATATTGTAGTATAATATAGATAGTAATCCAACGATATCTGCAAATCGGACTCGGAGATAAGCAAGTAGTCCAGTGGAATAATCAAAACAATCGATATGAGGCATACATATTTATCAGGTATCGAGAGGTATGGAGGTATGGAGGTAAGGAGACGACCCACTTCCCTTTATCAGCGACTGGTACTAAACAATGACATAATCTAACGCGATCACAACAATCTTGTTTCGCTTCTGAAGCGCCAAAGCGTTTGCAATTAAATATAGCGTATTCGCATTGTAAGAATCTTAACACCAGTATACATATATGTATGAAATATATATAATTAATTTAAATATATATATATACATAATTTAATATAAAATATTATTTAGAAAAAATAAATTAAAAAATATCACACAACAGGCCCCTTTTTAAAATGTGAAGCAAAAGGAATAACAATATACCAAAATGATGACGAGCTCGGAGAACTTCCATCAATCCGTGACGTGTATGTTGCGGAGAGTATCCGCAACTGTATCAAGAAACTTCCACATGAGACTGACTTAGACCGGCGGTTTAATAGTTCGGGGCAAAAGTACTTTCGTAATGTTCATACAAAAGAAAATTTTTATTATTATTTGTTTTTAATATGTGCCGTTTTGATCGATGACTTGTTGCCATAATTTATGATCCCATTCCTGTAGAATTTTTGATATTTTTGATTAAAAAAATCTGACAGGTAGTGTTGACAGGCACAAATTTTATTCGCGGCGTTCGTCGCACTTTTACCTTTTTTTGTAATAGAACTTATACCGAAAATATACCGAATTTCTTCGTCACATGCGTTCATTTTGCTTGCTTGAAACAATTGAATGACAAGTGAAAAATGGCGGGAACTAGTTTTGTTTTTTATTTATTGCATCTTCAGAATGTCACATTTAATGGTATTAAAACCAGCCAGTTACATTTAGTACAGCCAAAGAGGTTTGATTGGTATATTTAAAATACGAAAATATTTATTTCATATGTATGCAGCAATTTTCTCGTGTCGTGTTTGTTCTTTGGGTATTCGAATTGAGAAGAATCAAAGAAGAAGAATCAAATAAATAATACCTCTAACGTTATAGCAGCGAGTGAGGGATTCCTCGAGCGATCACTGTCATCAAGTAATCGGGTCCTGTGGGTCACACGTTTGCGCGTCGAGGGCGGTGCGCCCTGCGCTTTCTCTGCAATTAGCGAACAATGTCTGCCGCCCCACGCCCGCGCTCGCTCACATTAGAAAGCTAACTTCCGTTTACATGCAAATCTCATGCACAAGATATTAAAATTGGCTTCATAATTTATTGTGCCGGCGTACTTTTACCGTGACGACAGCGAGCCCGACACGCGTTCGAGTACATTCATCAAACACTAATCTCATCTCATCCGGATATGAACGGCATAATATTTGGAAAGTGAAATAAATAGTCGGCCACGGCCTCCATCGCGATACACACATAATGACTAATAATGGAGATTTCACTTACAATTCATGTCATTTCCTCTTGATGCACACAATGACAGTTTAAAATGAATAGAATATTTCAATTTATAAAAGACGTCAATAATGACCACAACAACAACGGGGGGGGGCCCCCCAAACCACCTTTAGAAAACGTAAGACTAAAGCAAAATCCTATTAATAGTAGTTTATGACCCCTCGAATGAGTCGATCATTGATACTAGCACTGCGGGGTCTCTGACCTGCTGAGCGTCCACGCGCTGCTTGCTTACCTCTTGCGCAGACAAGTCAATCATACGGAGTGGTCTACAATCAAAAACATCAGTTAGTTCAACGTAACAATAGTTGGTTATTTAAGAAAACAAAAAGGACCTAATCATACGTCACTACATTTATGAGTATTTTCAAGAACCTAAGAAAAATGTTATTATATAAAAGTAAAAAGTATAAGTTAAAGTTATCTATGTTATATATATATATATATATATATATATATATCTTGCATTACTTTAACAAATAGCTTAGCCATCCACATCGTCTGCATTTCGAAATTATTTAATGTAGATGCATCATTCATATAAAATTGTTGGCTAGACGTCTCGCCTCTAGACGTGTAGACACCGAGGCTTCGACGGCGCCGGCAGTGTCAGCGTCTCTTGGGCGTTAAGCGTCTCAAGGGTTCAACGACATTATACGTAAACTTCCAGTAACCATGAGAAATACCTTGAAATCCATTCATTTAATACATATTTGTGTAATATCATGTCTTTAATTACCTTATGAAAACATGTCATTTAAATATCTGTGAAACAACGTTAGTATATATTTACATGTGACATCATGTGTCACCGTTCCGAGGGCTTCGCCGGGTGTGGCCACACATGTAACTTGTGGTGCACATAAGCACTGTAATCGCTGTCTCCCACCCCCCCAGTATTACTTCAGTATACTGACTAGAGACTAAACTTGTCAATAAGTGTCAATTCCCATAGAACTAAGTAGAAACGTACTCCGATATTTATATAGGCAGGTATAGCGGTCGTCGGCACTCGGTGTGGTACGTGTAAGAAACACGGTTAATGGTAATTAAATGCAATTATACAAAAGAGAACGAGCTCTTCAACAATCTTAAACATAAGCTACACGTTCAATATAAATGTAAAGTAAATATAATATGGGCCATATTATATGAGACAATATAGACGACATGTCATTTTTTAATTTGCCATGCGTAAATATGTTCAAGTAGTCTACTACTAGTAGTATTAATTACTTGGATCTTTACACGTTACACATTCACCTATGCAGTGTAGGCAGAGGGAACCTAGTTAAACACTCCGTTCTCCACTTTCCGCCGAATTCTGGAGGCATTGAGTCAACGAGGTAATAAAAATATAAATTTAAATAAACATTTCATTCCTGCGAATGGGGATCGAACCCACAACCAGTCGCGATTAGTCACACACTTGTACCCCTGCACCACGGTTGGCCTTAAAACTACTGTGTTGAACTGCGATGTAAGGACGGAAAATGTAGACTTCAATAAATAAGTTAAATGTGAAAGAATTTAAAGAAAACTATTTTTTTTTTATGGGAGAGGACAAGGCAAACGAGCGTTCGGGTCACCTAATGGTAAGTGATCACCGCCGCCCACGATCCCATGCAACACCAGAGGAGCTACAGGTGCATTGCCGACCTTTAAGGTGGAGGATGTAGGGCGCCGGGGCCCGGCATTACCTCGGCGAAACGCAGTGGCAAGAGCCACTACTTCACGCCGGTTTTAAATGCCGAGGGTGGTATTAATCCGGTCGAGTCTGCCCATGCGTGTTGCCATTACTGGCGACGTGACTCTACCACACGTACTTTAGTCGCCTCTTACGACACCGACAGTACCAGGGTGATCCTATTCTAAGCCGGGACCACACGGCTGACTTCACCAGAGCGAAGAAATGAAAACATAATTAAATATTTTCTTTCCTCAAGTGGTAATCGAACCCACAACTAATCGATTGCACAGCACAATTAGTACCACTGCGCCACGACCGGCCTCAAAAGACCGGCCTTTTGCAGATTCAGATATTTTACATCCCAACTTATAAGGACACGGGTCACCATTTTAATCTAGAAAATTAAAAAAACGGACAAGCGCGAGTCGGGCTCGCCTCCCGAGGGTTTCGTACAAAAATTGGGGTCTCGAGGCTTTTCTGAAATTCAGACTTAGCCCTTTCATCTGATACTCACTTGAACAAGCGGTTTTAATACCAAATGTTGTCCCCCTTTTAAGGCTATTATTTTTAGCATTTAAACACAAACTATACAGTTTTCAGAACTACACTTTTTCCTGAACTAGTACTACCTGCTACTAGCATATACATGCTATGCTAGCTGCCAAATTTCATAATTCTAGGTCAACCAGAAGTACCCTATGAATTTTGATTCCCTTTGTAGTGTCGAGATACGTATAATAAATATTTTTTGCCATATATAAGAGGCCATATCTTTTTTCTAAATAAATATAGAAATATGTTTTTTACCAGGAAATCATCATCAGGGGCTATGGATCTGAGTATATGGTTTGACATTCAACCCAATATCTCCAAGTGTTCCTGAGATAAAGGGTCTTGACAGACAGACGGACAGACGGACGGACGGACGAAAGTAATCTTATAAGGGTTACTTTATTTTTTTAGAAGTAACGGAACTGTAAGAAAACTGAGTTTTACATAAGTTTTACAAATATACATATTTTCACATACTACATGGCGGAGATCCCGCGTTATGAAACCTACTTGACGCAGATGTAATTACGCCGCGAGCGTACAACAAAAGTGGACAATGAGGATGATTTGTTTGAGTGAGAAAAATTGTGCGCGGGCGACGATAATCACGGCGAGGGTCGTCGGCCGCGACCGGCCGGCAAACCGACCGACCGGCCGGAAAAGGCAAACGAGCGTTCGGGTCACCTGATGGTAAGTGATCACCGCCGCCCACGACCCCATGCAACACCAGAGGAGCCACGGGTGGAGGATGTTGGGCGCCGGGGCCCGGCATTACCTCGGCGAAACGCAGTGGCAAGAGCCACTACTTCACGCCGGTTAGTGGTCTTACAACACCGACTGTACCAGGGTAATCCTGTTCTAAGCCGGGACCACACGGCTAGTTAGATACTAGACCCAGAATTTTGTTATACAAGAGCGAACGTTTATTACAATTAAGCCAAACAACAGACTAATACTAAGAAGTACTTATTCAATTCCAGAACAAACAATTTTATGGTTTATTTGAAAATTATGTGAAATCATGATGTGAAACAGGATAGCTAATTTAAAATGTTAAAGTAGGCCTACCCTAAACGAATATATTTACCTAAAGTGTCTAAAGTTAAATCTAGGTAGGCAGTTCACCGACACTGAGTATTATAAAACCTGGCCAGCAACCCAGCCTACAATCGCAGGCTGTATATTTATGTTACAAACAAGTTACGTCGCTTAATCCGACTATTGAACCCCGCAACGTGGCCTGCGCTACGAGTATATCCAATAACCACTACTGTAAAACGTGAGCCGATTGTGATTTAATTAAGATTTTGTTGAAACATACCTCAAAATATGGTGCCGTTTATAATATAGAGACGGCAGACGGCAGAGAGCGTCTCATTCGGAATTATTAATTACTTTATTTTCCTCACTCCGAGTAGGACTAGTGCCATGTGCCATGTACAGGTATGTATGTGCGTGCGTGAAGCAGTAAAAAATATACTTATTATCTACACCAAAACATCTAAACTAAATCGGTGCGTACCGTCGCAAGATGCCATCTTAAATAAATGTAACACAAAAACTCGATGTTGTAGAGTATTGTAGTCAGTCAGTAGCAATGTCAGGTAACAATGAGTACCAACTTCATATAAAAACTAATGAAGTCTGTTTTTAGCGGCGCAAGAGTTCCAAGCCAACGACCGAACGCCGAAACAATGTACAGCCTGTCGTCTTCACAACAAGAAGGGAACACAAAGGTATTTGGCGATTATGTTATGTTGGATTATGTATGGAGGAGGATCATTGAAGGATAACTAGATATCAGCTACAGATGCTTTTACAAACATATAGATTAAAAAGCAATTATCCGCATTAATGTAACATTATAACATAAAATAATAACATAAAAATTCCAAGAGTGGATAACAGTATCTCAACTAAATTAAATACGTTATTTTTGAGTACACAAACAATTACACAGGGGAGGCTGTCTGTGGCTCTCATGTCTGTATGCACTTTACCTAAAGAGGCTGAGGCTCCTCTTAAGAGTAATTCCAATGTTCTTTTCATACTGCGTCATATAAACAAATATACCATTTTAGTTCTTAAAAGTTATAAAATAACTAACCTTACGACGTTTTAGTACATCACGGCAATGATGTATGTTTCAAATTAAATCGATAACGCATTAAATAATTGGAAAACAGCGGAATCAGTGTCTAAAAACAAAGTCTGTGGCTTTCTCTCGGCAACAGCTCACATCTCCACGTGAATCATGCTTGCTTAAACTTATGATCATCACTAAGTAGGCGTGCTTGAGAGATACCGTCTAGGAAACTCCCACGTCTCATGATAGTAGCCGAATTTTGGAGGCATTGTATGTTAGATAGTGTCTCGAGACCAGAGCGAGAAATGAGAATATTAAATAAGAATTTCATTTCCTCAAGTAGAAATCGAACCCACATTGACCTACCCCCTCTTCTTAACTAATAACTATTAATATTATTTTTAATTGCGACATTTATAAATATTTTAAGTAAGTACCCAGTACAATTGTTATCGTGGAGCTACTCGTACGTAAAAGCTTTGTTCGTTTAGTTTTTTGACAAGATGAGTGCATTATCTTTTTTTTATTATCCTATTTAAACACGAACGTTTCGATAAGATTTTAAATTATATTTTAAAAAATGGTGTATAAGAAAATGCAAATATTTGACATTTTTAAATTTAGAGACAAACGAATCGCTTGCTTTATCAATTTACGTATTATGATTGAGAATCAAACATTTAATTGATCTTATAATATATAATACTAATACTAAGGTCACGCTACGATAATATTAGTGAGGTTCGTACTCGCTCGTTACTATACCTGCTAAACAAGGTCACTTTTAATATATCACGGCTTTGGGTCACGATATTGTTAACTACATTGATTCAAACTGACTGACTGAAACAGACTGGAGCGAGCATTTCATCGCCAATAACATTTAACACACTAACGTCTAACGTCTTACGTCTTTTTTGGAAAAATCATTAATACTCTTCTTAACGTAAAAAAATGTATTGAGATGCAAATATCAATATATTCATTTCTTAATTTTTTTTCCTTAACGAATCTTTAGGGCCTCAATAATAGATTGCGCGAATAGCTTAGAGCAGGGGTCGGCAATCTTTTGAGTCGAAAGAGCCAAAAATTACAATTTAGAAAAATTCAAATTTTTTAAAGAGCCACAATTTTTTTCTTGCCAACAATAAATAGTACTCGCAAATATAAGGTTTTTGATAAAAAAACGAATCTTAAATAGATTCGTTTTTTTCATATTCATAAGAAAAAATATCTATATTTATTCATATATAAGTAGTTCTTCACAACAAATTAAATAATATACATATATATATGGCATTATTACATAATTATTTATTATTGTGATTTTCAAATGTTTTTTTTATAAAATAAATAATATTTACGTATGAAACTAAAGAGCCGCAGTTTGCCGACCCCTGGCTTAGAGTAAACAAGGCGAACCAATTCATGTCAGTTATTAGTCTGATTTTGTGTCTACTCGCCAATCCATCAATATGAGATCCCCACCGTCATATAGAGTAACTGGTGATACCGGTTAATACCGTAGAATCGACAGGATCCACGGGTTCATCATTCAAGAGCATCAGTTTTTTTTAAGTTAAACATTTAACCAATGTACTACTGTCGATAGAGCATTCTGTACATCGTCATATATGTCTTTTCATCATTTCATTTTAACAATCAATCAGAAAAATATTTATTGTAACAAAGGAAACCCTCGTTGCTCAATATCTTAATATCCTTGTATCTAATACATAAACAAAGGTCAGTAGCTTCTCACCATTTTAGCCAGCATAGTATCCATTTGCGGCTGATGAGCAGCAGTCAGCTGGTGTCGTATCCTCGTTGCATTATGTACACATTGTGCCATGCAACGCTGTAGTGCTGCTGCTTGTCCAACCAGTGCCGCTGGGAAAGGGACAGAGTCTGTGCCCGAACTCGAGCCCCCACTTATAGATGCATTCCGGAGTACCGATTCAAGGAGATGTGCTTGTTGCGATACATAGTCCAGGCATCGCCGGAGTTCTACAGCTTCACTTTGTTGACGATCTGTGTGGAAAGTGGTTGTAATAATTACATTTTAATATACTGAAAGGACTATGATTATATTTAAGATAATTAATAGATTGGAAAGCTTTCGTGGACTCTTATATCCAACAGTGGACATTCAAAGGTATAATTTTTTTTTACCTTTATGTTTTATAGTATATTGCTGTAGCATGGTAGGGGAACCTAGTGTTAGAACATTCTATTCCTATTACACTATGCAATTTTCTAGATATTGTATTGGGCCTCATAACTCAACACAGACTTCCACCAGAAAATAAATATTTGCATTACAAATTTGAACTATGTTTCATAAGTATAATCTAATCAAAAAGTAGAATTCTTTTTCTGATAGAATTAAATAGAATATAATTATAGGTGAATTAAAAAATTGTAGAAGGAAAAAGAATTTTGGTACTTTTAATTATAACTTTCTAATACTAGGAATAACTCAAAATTATACTATCTACTTAATATAAAATTCAAATTGTGTGTGTGTGTGTGTGTGTGTAAGCTACAATTTACATTTGTTATATCTGTATATACATATACATTTAATTTGCAATGATAATTAGTTAATGTTAAAAGCATATGAGAAATAAGTATAAATGTTCTCATATTTTTGTATTAGTTAAAACATTTACATTTTTATGTACAATTTGTTATCTTCAATTTAATAATATAGAAAATTTCCCCAAGAGAATAATTATTTCTACAATGTGCTAAAATGTTTTGCTATTTTTATATTAAATCTGTAACTATAATTTTGAATATAAATATTTTATAGTAATACACACACACACACACAAAAATGTTTTTTAAAAGCACAAGAAATAAATCGAAAAATAGAACATAAACAAATAGAAAATTTAAATTTCATTTTCCTATTACTAACATTAAATATTTTTGATATAAGTCATAGGTCATAGTATAGTTATTATTCTAAAAATTTAAATTATAACTGTTTATTTCTGTGAACATATTACCATGAAAATCATAAATTCTTTGGGTCCTTCTTTGATATTTTTCCTCTTGGAGCTGTCTATCAGCTTGTGCTTGTTTTTCTCGCGCCTCCAGTACCTCAAGAAACGAAGAAAAGAGAGATTTCCTCTCATTTGGGTTCGTAACGGTTTCTTGCATGTTTAGTCAAATAAAATTATAATAGTTAATTTAAAACTATAATGAATTGTTGAGGATAGAATGCAGCGTATTGTCCTCGATATTTTAATATAGAAATATTGCGCTAACTACGAAAATTAAACTGAACTCAAATAAAAGTTAAATCACACAGCCACTCACACAGGCAGCTAACAAAAAATTACAACTTACGATGACAACTGACAAAACAAACGGCGGCGATTGTCAATTTATGGAAAATCTAAATATACGTTACGCATGAGAATTGCCAGTTATCGTAATATAAAGGTCAATTTTGTAACTGGTAATAAGCTATGAAACTAAAATATCGAGCGCTACATTATACACTGACAAGAGACGGAAGAAGAGGAAGAGAGAAAACAAAATTATTGAATTTAATTAATAAAATAAATAATATTTTTAAGAAACATCTTTATTTAAAATTTTATCTTAATTGATTATTTTAAATAAAATTTTATTCATTTAATGGATAGCCTTTTTTGCCTTTAATGGTGTGTAATGACATATAACTATTAACCACGGTGTACGATATTATTCATTTGTAATTTAATAATTTACTAAAATAATTTGTTCTCAATTCATCATAGAGAACAGACTTACCATGAGTGTTGAAAATTGAACAATTTCAAGCGTTTCTGTCAATCACTGTGCGGCTGTCAAACATTCTGCTTTGAAACATTAAATAAAACTATTACCCAAGTTAAATTAAAATGGCTCGTGAAAGCAGCGCAGGATTTGATAGACATATTACTATTTTCTCTCCTGAAGGCCGATTATATCAAGTTGGTAAGTGTTATATTGTAATTTATTCCATAACCATAACATATTACTTACGTTTTAACTATCTCTATACTTAGTGAAGTTGTTCAAAATTGAAACTTCAGTTACAGTATGTAATTTTTACATTTACATATTTTCAGAATATGCATTAAAAGCGATCAACCAAGGAGGCCTTACTTCCGTGGCTCTGAGAGGCGCCGACACTGCAGTAGTAGCGGCACAACGTAAAGTCCCCGATCGCCTCTTGGATCCAGCTTCTGTCACACATCTGTTCCGATTGACGGACCACATAGGATGCGTGATGACTGGCATGACTGGTAAGAACTCCTGTATTTTATACTTCAATGCATTGTTCTTAATAACAACAAATGTATAATGAATATCATTTTAATACAATCAAACCATTGCAAAACGTCAAGTTAAAATTAAAAATTATTCAAATATCAAATCTAATGTTATATTAAAAACCCAAGGATTTGCTGCTTTAATATGCTAATCTCACTATCTACTAATTTGAATTGTTGTTGCTCCTGTCTTTAAGGAAGGCAAAAATAATATAATGAAATAAAATATATCTATACTTGGGGCGCGGAATTCATTTTGTGGAACGCGAAATTTCAGAGAGTTGTTCTAGCCTGGATATGCACATATTTCTATCTGTTTTCTATGATCCTCAAGAAATTATGTAGCTCTACATGTAGAATTTCTCTCTCGGTTATTCACGTTTTCACGAAGTTTCGACTCGAACCATTCCGACCTCTGTGGGGATCAGACATCATGAGATCTGATCACTACAGCAGAGAAATAAAGTTTGATGCTGCTTGAAAACTTTACGAGTAAATAAATCCAGCCCTCTCTGCTCAAGGAAGTTGTTCAGAGGTTGGTCCACTTTGCTAAGAGACCAGCAGAAGGGCAACCAATTGACTGTCATTGACCTGTTTTTCATTTCTGTTGGATAAGATGGTCCAGGGAACAACACCTAATAGCATCATATGCCCAGTGATCCCAACATGCAGAGCTTGGATACTATAAATATATTTATATATTAATATTATTTATATATGTATATATTATATATAAATATATTAAGAGGCCGTCGTGGCGCAGTGGCACAATGGCTTGACTGTTACGCGACAGTTGTGGGTTCGATTCCCACTCGAGGAAGTGAAATATTTATTTATGTTTATATTTCACTTTTCTTCGCTCTGGTGTCGAGGCAAAGCGCGGCGTTGAGTTCTGCCTCTCAACCCGCAATGCGTCCAGAATTCAGCAGAAAGTGGGGAATGGAGTGCCTTAACACTGATGTTCCCTCTGCCTACCCCACTGTGTGCGGGATAAAGTGTGAAGCTGAAAAAATATATATTACATATTAAATAAAAATGTCAATTTATTGCTTCTTACCGTTTTTTAGTAGTAATAGCTCTAAATTAGTTTATGAATGTAACTGCGGGTGCTTATAGCATTAGTATTTCACTTTATTTTATATCTCTATCCTCTCCTTGTCCAGTGTTGGAACTTGTCACAATGCTATATTTTGTTACCCAGAAAGCAAAGAAATGAAAATAATTAATTTCTTCGAGTTGATATCAAACCCACTAATATCGCGTTTACAATTAAATGCTATGTTGCTTCATTACAACAGCCTTAATTCTAATTATTAATCATTATACACTGATATCCTTCTAGCGGACAGCAGGTCGCAGGTGCAGCGCGCCCGCTACGAGGCGGCCAACTGGACCTACAAGTACGGCACAGAGATCCCGGTGCACATCCTGTGCCGCCGCATCGCCGACATCTCACAAGTGTACACACAGAATGCCGAGATGCGCCCACTTGGATGCAGTAAGTTATTCAAGATGCTTTAAGACATTGATACCATCATTGGGCAGTTGGATGGGGATTATAAGTTAAAATTAGTTTGTTGTTACTCGTTGGATTCCATAATGAAACCTACAAAGCCTCAAAAATGGAAACAGTTCTACTTATTAGGTTTTTTCCGGTGGACGAATCTGATTCAAGTCTTGCGTATTGTTCTTGACAGGCATGATGGTAGTGGCGTACGACGGCGAGTCGGGCCCCAGCGTTTACAAGACAGACCCGTCCGGCTACTACTGCTCGTACAAAGCGGTGGCGGCGGGCGCCAAAGCCACGGACGCCAACGCTTACCTGGAGAAGAAGCTAAAGAAGAGAGCCGACCTCGGCCACGACGACGTGGTGCAGCTCGCCGTCGCCTGCCTCTCGCAAGTGCTCTCAGTAGACTTCAAGGCGTCCGAGATTGAAGTTGGCGTTGTGTCTAAAGATCATCCTAAGTTCAGGTTACTATTATTTTACTTCATTTGCTGCTTTACGCTAATATCTCGCATATAGCATTGCAGGCAGAGGGAACATAGTTTTATGTCTTAACACTTTTTCATGCTTGTGGTGCAACACCGCGAGTTTGTATAAGAGATCGAGGAAATGAAAATATTTTAAATACATTCTTCATCCACTCAAACACCTTTCCCACCACAGAATTGTCGTTTTAAATTCATTTTCATTTGTTAGTTATTAACATATATTTTTCTGTTTTAAGGGTATTAACGGAGAGTGAAATTGATAAACACCTTACTGCCATTGCCGAGAAAGATTAAGGGAATACACATAAATATTTTTTTTAATAAAATATGTATCTTTGATATTGTTTTATTTATTGTTATTTATAAAGCATACGTAAATTTGTAATAAAAGAAAGTTATTAGAAATAATTATGTATTTTTAAAATTAATTATAATAATTTGTAAGAAGAGTATCATCTATGTGCCGTTAAGGTGAAATCCATACTTGACATGAGTGTGTAAAGGGCTTCGACGATGTGTGATAGGGAGTTTCACCCCCGGGGTTTTTGTGACATGGGGAGGAGTCCTTAATTTCGTAACGAATACAATGTTATAACAACGTAAAAGCAGGGCCCCAAGACTAAGGAGTCTAATGAAATTAAATTAAAGTGATGTTATTTATGAATCATCTCTAAGAGCATCGCATGACATGATGAAGGGGCCTCTTATTATCTGACGACTGTGCGGTTGCGCGTCGCGTCGTCTAATCAAGCTCGTTTGAAACTTAAAACTTAACGTGGTATTGGAATAAGATACCGGATAGACATCAGATGTCCGTGAGGAGTGTGTCGTCGTGGGTGCCGTTAAGGGGCACCGCGGGGACGAGCGCACGAGGCACCTCCGGCACGCGGGCCGCTATCGCGTGCACGCTGCAACAGAAGGCCAGCCCCAGCGCCGGCGCTTCGTAACGGCGGTGCCGGCGCAATGCGCGGGCCCACTGCACGCGCCCGCACATGCTCTCGCAGAATACTGCCTCGCGGATCTCGCTTACCGCCACCAGAGGGTCGTTGAGCACCACCAGCGCCATGCTCCGCCCCGACGACTGCTCTCGCACGATCGTCCAGAAGTACCTGGGGACCGGGAAGCGCCCCGCGAACACAAGCTCCCGTCGGCCGTCATCCACGCGCACCGAGGCGATGCCGTGCGTGCCCGCGTACACGTCGAAAACGCGCGGTGCGGCGGCGCGCAGCAGGTCCGCCACGTCGCGCTGCGCGTGCGCTAGGTTGCCGCCCACCACGTTGCCCCACGCCGCTACCTTGTTAGATGCGAACTGCGCCACACGCGCGTTCTGGTCCTCGAAGTAGGCGGCGGCCAGGAGCTGCGCGCCCGTCAGCGCGTGCCCTGCCAGCGACACGTCGTCGTGCAGCAGCAGCTCACGCAGGCGCCGGTTGAGGCGCACGTCGTCGGACAACAGGCGGTCGACCGCGGCCGTGGTCGTAGAGTCCAGCATGGCGTTAAGGTTGCCGAGCAGCGACAGGGGCGTGCCGGCGTCGCGGTGCGCAGCGGCCGGCAGCGCGTTGCCGGGCGCGCTGGTGACGCGCGCGAACGCGGTGCGGCCGTGGTCCTCGTCGTAGCAGAGCTGCGCGAGGTGACGCGCGGAGTCGACCTCGCGCAGGTGGTAGGCGCGGCCCTGCAGTGGCGGCGCGCAGTGCGGCGCGGCGTGCAGCACGTCCTCGAACACGTCCTCCTGGCAGCCGAGCTGCAACAGCGTCAGCAGGCGCCGGTCGTGCGCGGCGCGGTAACGGCCAGCCTCGCAGTGCGCGATCAGCACGGCGCGCAGCGGGTAGGCGAGCAGGCGGCCGGCGCCGCAGGACAGGCGCAACTCGTGCGCGTGCTGGACGCGCACGCGGCCGCCAACGGCACGGTGTGACGTCACGAGCGGCATGTGTTCGGGGAGGCACTCCTCGCACTGCAGCTCGATGACGCACTCCGTGGCTGTGCGATATAAGCGAGATTGTCAACAAAGGAACTTTGTTAGCGTAAATAATTGTTACTACAACTACTCTGCTTTAACTTTCAATATGTGAATAAAAAATCAAACGGTTTTATTTATTAACAGATTGAAATAAAACAAAACACTAAATATGAAAGTAGGTTTGCCTAAATAGAATACTAAAAACTAACTAACAAAACATCGTTATAAATACTATTACATAAAAAAAATGGCCCAATAGTTTTGCATATATGTATATATATATTTACTTGTTCTAACACAAAACCGTGCGTGGGTTGTTTCTTAAATAGGGGAGAGGGAACATACAATAAAATACTCTCTTGATTACTAATATTTGAATATTACGCTTACTATCGTTAGCTGCCAGAGCTGTCGTCCATCGTGCAAAAATAACCAAGCAAAAAGCACAATACCTCCAAATCATAATAAATGGAACACTAAAACGGCTCGAACTGCCGTGGACGCGCACTGTCGTGTTTGACCCCGCGATAACCCGCCCTACACAATAACAACATTTGTTTGTCATATCTATACTCGTTTGCTAGAAAAAAGAACTGGACACGCGCAAGTCGGGCGCGCCCACCAATGGTTCCGTACAAACATTGGAGGTCTGGTTATTTTTCTGAAATTCAAGCTTAGTATGAACTATAGGGTTTAAATACCAAATTTAGTCTCCCTTTTAAGCCTATTATTTTTAGGACTTAACCACAAATGTATAGTTTTCAGATTTTTTCTTAAACTACCTGTAGATGCTGGATGCGTTTTTCGATATAAACGGCCATATCTTTTTAAAATAAATATAGAAGTACGATTGTTTTCTGGAAATTAAAGACCTTTAAATCTGAGCATATCGTTTCCTTTTCAACTCGATATCTCCATGTGTTCCTGAGAGAAATGATCTTGACGGACAACAAAGTGATCTTACAAGGGTTCCTTTTTTAAAAAAAAAAGTACGTAACCCTGAAAATCAACTAGTTTAGTAAGTATTATATGTAATCATTTAATTTTATAGCGTCACACTCACATACATAGATTGCATAGTAAGTCCATTGTTGGTCACTGGGCCCACTCCCTTCCCACATTCCACCTAATTTTGTAGACATTATCTAGTGAGTGATGGAACTCAGCGCGAAATACCGTCGTCCACCAGTACCAGAGTGAGGAAATGGAAACAGTTTATTCCCCAAAGTGGGAATCGAACCAACTGCTTTGCCTGCCGCCTCACGGGCCATGACGGCTAATCTAATCGTATCATAATCGAACTTCGGGTAAAATAAAAAAAAGCGTCTTCCATAGGTTGTTTATTATGAACATAATATACAATGCCAATGCTTATTTATAAAAGCGGGTAAAAACCGACGAGACACATTTATTTATTATAACCAACACATAAGTTCATAATAAAAGTATAATGCTTCACTTACATAACTATTTAAATGTTTTAGTGTAATTTAGTAAATCTACGCTCGTTAGTGCACTGATGCAAGGCACCATATATATCGCATCTACACGTACACGTATGGTACATATGTAATATATTAGCTTGTGGACCACAGCTGGAAGGGCTAACTTCGACTAAATTAAACGACGTCGTAAGTACGAGCTTCAAAACAAATAAAATGGCAATCGACCTAATGTATGTTGTGTTGTGTGCAATTAGTACATAGATTAGTAATAAACATCAAGAAGAGACACAATTCGATATTTCATTGCATATACGATCAGATAGTCATACTAGATAAGCTAGATATTAAGCGTCGAAGCACTATTTTCGCGACGTGATATGCAAATGACGGAAGTTACTTCATCCGCAACCGGAGAACAACAGCGGCCAAACTATAAGTTTCGTTTGAGACGCTCTACTCGTTGCTGCAGGCCGCTCCCGTTCCAAGTTCACAATATATCAACATCAGTTATACATGAAGACATGTGTATGAATAGGCGTCGCGGGTAGTTATTGCACACGAATTGCGAATTACCACTAAAGCTAGGTTTACAAGACACGACACAAGTGAATTTACATTTCATATGTGTATTATAATATGTACCGAACTATATATAAGTAACCAGCGCGAACGTTACGATACGTTGAAAAGAGAGATGAAGATCTAAGGTTGAACAAACAAAATAATACACATGATATCTACATAGGAAGGGAGGGAGGGTGAGGGTGACGGGACCTAGGAGCAGCAGGCGCGGGCGGGGGGCGCGCGCGATGGCCGGCGCTCCACGGCGATGCGCGCGAGGTCGGCGTCGGCCTCGCGCCCCGCCGCCTTGTCCAGGATGGCTTCCGCCAACTCCGAGAAGGCGCGATCGATGTTGATGTTAGACTTGGCCGACGTCTCCATGAAGCGGATGCCGTGCTCGTGCGCAATCTGCGAATTGAAGGGGTAACAGAACCAAACCATCTAATCATAAATAATTTAAAAAATAAGATATTGCATTGTACTTGTCTTTTGAATACATTAAAATATTTAAAAAATAATGGATCTCCATTAAAAATATATTAATGGGCAATTTTATTTAAAAAATAAAATTATAAATTTCTAAAAATGTTATTCAACACTTAAAAAAGACAAAAATAACTTTAGAATACAATTTGAGAAAATGTAGTGAGGTTTGAACCCAGGCGTTTTTTTTAGAACCTCACTCATCATCAGATTAGTTATCACCTTTGCCAACAACACCAGAGGAGCTACAGGAATGTTGCCTACCTTTGTTAGCAGGAAGCACGAGTTCATATCACTAACTAAAATTAGTATGTACTAGATGTGCGCCATATAATTGCCACAATAAAATAATTTTTTAACTTATTTTTAACAATGTCTAATTGATTAAGAAAAGCTGCTCACAAATAAATTGAAATAAATCATTTCTTATTTTTAGCATTTATTCCTTGCAAAAAGGTCTTGAAAGACAGACAAGGGACCATTTTTTATGTTTTGATGTATGGAAGCCTAAAAATTATTGTACTTTATAAATATAGAAAGCACTGGATAAGAAGAATAAAATATAAATAAAATTTGATATTTGCCCAAGAGGAAAAGTTAATTGATCTATTATTATTGTTAAGAGGAAACATATGAATTTAACAAATATGAACCTAATTAAGTATATAATATAGACTAAAGTACATCAATTGTGTATCACATTAAATATAGCCAGCATGTAATGAGTTAGTAATTAATACTCACAGCTTCTCCCCTCTCTTTACTGACAACTCTTTTCTCTTCCATATCACACTTGTTTCCTAATATCATCTTTTCAACATCTTCATTAGCATGCTACAAGAGACAATTGAAATATAGTGTCATCCATTAAACAAAAAAATACTTTGACACTTTTAATACAAAATGAAATACCTCATCTATATTTCTTAACCACTTTACAATATCGTCAAATGTTTTTTCATTAGTTATATCATAAACCAACATAATCCCCATCGCTCCGCGGTAGTACGACGTTGTGATTGTGTGGAATCTTTCCTGCCCAGCTGTATCCCATATTTGTAATTTAATTTTCTTGCCGCGAAGTTCCACTGTTTTAATTTTAAAATCTATACCTGCGTGAACATAAAATTAACACTATGAACAATTTAACATATAACACATTTAATTTTCATTCATTTAATTTTCCTCATATGCCCCAAAATTTTACCAGATTTAATAGACGTGGGCAAAATTGGTAAAAACACCAAATAAATAAGTAATTAGTTTAATTAGACACTATAGGCATTTATCACTATAGAATTAATTGCTGATTTCGATATAAGTCAGCACGAAAATAAAATATAAAGATGGTTTAGTTTCGTACCAATAGTAGAAATAAATGTCGTTGTAAAATGATTATCTGAGAATCTGAACAATATACATGTTTTGCCGACACCAGAGTCACCAATAAGAAGAAGTTTGAATAACAAATCATACGTTTTCTTAGCCATTTTATTAGAAAAAACGAAGCTACTTTATATCAAAAATTCATTCGATCAAAAATATGACAGTTCAAATCTCAATTCTCAATGACGTCACAAGCAAGTTGTTGCCGCTAACTTTGCACTTGGACAGTAGTATTTCTATATGGCAACATACTCGGTACAATGTGACCCTGTAATACTTACTCATTAATAGTCAATTATTTTAGGAAGATGACATTCATATAAAATACTTTACATTTTAATTTACTACTTTTTAGTTTCAAATGTTCGCGCACAGTGCATACACGCAGTCGCGGTTTACTTACACAGTGTGATGTAACTAAACATTTTTCTATATTATTAATACGGAAATTAAATCAATTGCCAAAACATTAAAACTATAATTCATTTAACGCATAACCAAACTACAATAAATAATCCATTTTTAATGTTTTATAAAACTGAAATTAATATCAGATATTCAGGAATATGAACCTTTATGTATCACTTTTGTTTCATTCTATATGAAATGGAGAAGAACATTGTATATGTTGATTAAGCGGAGAATTTCATACAAAGACCTACAGTTATAAAATTAATGACATTAAGTAAGACCTTACAATACAAATAAAGAAAAAATACGAGTGGAAAAAGTTTTGTAGTTATTTATTAGTTTCATACTAAATAAGTGTAGTTATATGTCTGCAAACTTGTTTGAAAACCTCCGATATTTCCCAAGAACAATCTGGAAATTAGTACCAGCCACATCTGATATTTGTTCGTTACAATTACCCTCTTATTATGCGGTCGGTCCATTATTATTTTAGTATTTTATCTTTATATTTTCTACCATTTTTTTAACACGTGCGTCTTGCCTCAGTCAGTGGGAACACATACTTTTACATATATATAGATATAGATACAGATGCACTTGCCATAGACATCTGGTCTCATTCTTAATTTGTTATTATATTTTTTCAATCTGTGGCCTGTGTCTCTGGTCTGTGGTAATACCTGAAGAATTCGCGCGCTGGTGTATGTGTCTGTGCTTTCGCTTCTTGTGTGTGATTTGCGTTCATTCTGAATTGGGATTATTTATTGATTTTAGATAGTTTTGCGATCAATACATTATAGGTGTACCATTATAGTTTTAATATGATGAGACGAATAATGAGCATGTAATAGTAACACGGATTTGTATTTAATGCCTTCCATAAAGGAATAAAAACAACAGCATCACAGAGTGCATTCTTATAGACAATAACAATATTGAATACTGAACAGCATTTGTTGAAGTCGCCAACGCCATTACAACTAGCTAAATTAAGGGTCAAAGATACTTCTATTCGTGAGTGTGGTTTGGAGGAACACTATGGCTTACATTGTATTAATTATCTAAATCTTAACTTGTTTGTTTCTTTCGTATATTACTAATATAGCTTTCGTTTGTTTTAGCGTTTGGCTCGTCCGTCTACTACCATGTCAGCCCAAAATAATCTATAAAATTACTGCTTCATATAATTTTTTTTCTATTACACGTGACGCTGGCAGATTATTTGGTGCAAAATTAGACCATTAACGAAAAAAGATGCACCGTCGAGGCGGGAAACGCATCCGAATGGATGATCCTCCCCCGGAATATGTAAATCCTATGACACCGGCGACACCCATGACTGATTATGGAGGACAATCAGTGCATGAACCTGAAACACCCAGTGTTAACTATTCTGGATTTAATGTAAGCGCCGTTGTTAATTCTACCATGGCAAATGCACCTAGGGAATTTTCGGATGAACATCAGGAGGAAGAAACCAGATCTCCTTCACCAGCACCGACAAAACGGATAACGCGGAGTAGAGGTAGAGGCGGAGACGGTGGTTATGTGGGGCGGCTGGCCGAATCGCCCCCGCCGCCCCCGCTGCGCAGGCGAGGACGTGGTGGTAGAGGGCGAGGTCGCGGTCGAGGTGCTGCACCACCTCTGGCCTATTCACCTCCTCCTGTACTCTTACCTGGGGATGATGAAAATAGTCTCTACAATATATTGCGCTTCAACAAGACTGCAATAAATGTAAGTTGTTAAAATACTATTATGAATAAAATTGTGTTTATGTTTTGAATATTTGAGCTTTTATTTATCTTAACCTAGGGTACATCACTATGCACAACCACACACAAAGAGGTGCTACCAGGTATAAATATCTACTGATCATAGTTTTATAAATGAAACACCTGGATATTTAATTGTTTTTTATAATGTTCCATTTGTTCATATGCTAAAATATAATATTTATTAATTTATATATATATATTATCCAATGAATGTATTCTCATTTAAGTAGCTATGCCATTATATTCTTTCCAGCAAGTAGTAGACATTTGGATTGAAGAATACAAGAGTAACAAGGAGAGTGCTCTAGTGCAACTTATGCAATTCTTCATCAACTCTTCTGGATGCCGTGGCAAGGTTACTCCAGACATGGCTCAGATGGACCACACACTCATTATTAAAAAAATGACACAAGAGTTTGATGAGGTTTGTACTTATTTGTAGAAATGCATGGACAACAGTAATTTGTGACAAAATTTGAGCAAAATGGGTTTTTTTATAACTTTTAAACAAAATGTTAAGAGTATTTGAAATTATAAGGTAAATTAATTTATTGTGGTTCTTGCATGTGACTGTGAACTTCAATTGTGGGTTTGACCCCCACTTGAGGAATCGATTATTATATATTATATTTTCATTACTTGGACTAAGATGGGGAATGGAGTCTCTTGAGACACTAGTGTACTTCTGCATACCCTTCAACATGCTGGATACAGTAATATGGTGTATAATTTGTTTATTTAGTAGTTAAAAAAAAAACATTGAAAATTTTAATTAAAGTTTTTAATAATATTATAACAAAAACTGTGGCTTTACCCACAATGTGTGTGTGGAATAATCATTGTTTTTAAATTCTTGTTTAAACAAATAACTAAAAATTCAAAATAGTACCTAAATCCATACATATGTTCTGATATTACAATATTTCTTTGGTCATTACAGTCAATATAACTGGGTAGTAATTTAAAATTTATGTTTTACAGGAGAGTGGAGAATATCCATTAATTATGACAGGACAGACATGGAAGAAGTTTCGCTCCAACTTCTGTGAGTTCATCCAGACCCTGGTGAAGATGTGCCAGTACTCCATCATCTATGATCAGTATTTGATGGACAACATCATCTCTTTGCTCACCGGTCTGTCTGATTCACAAGTCAGGGCATTTAGACACACAGCTACTTTGGCAGGTTAGTATTATTTTAGCTTTACACTGTATCCCACACTTAGTAAAATAGGCATAGAGAACGTGGGAACCAAGGGATAAGACACACAAACAATACAAGAACACAAACAGAATGCCATTTCTGCCTATTTTTCGAGATATTGCGTGGCGAAACGTTACGCCTTCCTTTAGCTTGTTAGTTCCATCCAAAGCAAGAAAATTAAAAGATTTCATTCCTCCAACTTGGAATCAAATCCACAGCTGTTGCATTTACATTCGCATGCTCGTTTTCCACCGCTGAGACTGCTAATATTATTAAGCTAAGATGCTAATATTATTAAGCATTAACGACCCGTTCTCCTAATTAAAGGTCGGGACTATCAGAAATTTATATAGAAAACGATGCTCCACAACGTCGAAAAAAATCACACAGCTAGCCAACAAATGTAACTTGCCATTGAAACATTCGAATTTAAGACAATGCTTATAGATAAGTGTAGAAAAAAATCGGAAAATCTCTAAAAACGTGTAAATCGCACTTCCGTATTATCATGAATGAGTCGAAAGTTCCAAGAATTATTAAATGAGTTTTATAAAATAAGAAAGATAAAACTATAAAGAAGCCTGTAAAGTCTTCATTTCTTAAAAAAATATTCATATTTTGTGTAAAACAACCACGGCCACGCGCCGTCGGAGAGACAGCATGTCACTTTGCGCCGCGGTGATAGCTTGCGATCTTATCGTGTATCTACACGTGACATAACATCGGTGCACAGTGTAATAGATAATAGATAGTTTCAGTACAATACAATATTTTTTGTAATTGGGATCATAGATAAAAATAACCGTTAGGTACCGTTACTTAAAAATGTATGTTTTTTATTTATTATAATTTATTTTTAATTATTTCATTTTTATTTTTTTTTTATTTTTATTTATTTAATTTAAAATGAGTACTACGAAGAACAAAGATAAATTCGAGATAGAAATGGCCAAAAATGTGTTTTTTTAATTTATTGTAAAATGTGTTGTTTATCATGTAAACACTTTATTTCTAGATATACCTTTTTTATATATAACTTTTTGTTTATTCGTAATAATATGAAAAAGAAAAACAAAATACAGTTAAACAAATTTTTTTTCGGTGAATCAGATGTCCGAAAAATAAATTGTTTATTAAAATTTATTGCGTTATTTGAATAATAAAAAATGATGAAAGTCTAAGGCTCGCATTAATTATGACCAATTATAATTACAGTTTGCAAACCGGTTTTGTGATTTTTTTTTATTTGACTTTCCAAATGCCACCGGTAGGCGTTGTTGTGCCCAGTTACTTTGATATGGAAGTTATTTATAATTTAACTGGGAACATTGACAGATTAATTATATACTATACTATTTTTTTACCTAATCAAATAGGATTAGGTAAGAAATAGTATCTTTTTGTATATTATAAAATTCAATATAGCGCCATCTAGACTTTAAAACATGAAAAAACTGCAAACTTTTTACAGGGCTTATCTTCCATCATCAAAATACACATAAAAAAGGTATCAAAAGAAATATTTAAATACAAAATTCTCTATTTCAATTGTAACTTACACAAATAATACCTTAATAATATAATCTCAGTGTAAACTACCTGTTTGGCTCGACCAGTTAAATCAGTTTTAGAGAAAATTGTTATTTTATTTTTGTAAAGATATATAAATAAAATGTTTAATTAAGAGAGAATTCTTCTAAATATATTTTTAAGTAATAAAGTGAAAAATAAAACGAATATTTCAGTTTCAATCATTTGAAAAATATTGAGAAACTTTATTTAGCACCATTAAAATACGAGTATATTGGATTCACCCGATATTGTAATTGTACAAATAATTGGAGAACGGAGTGTTTTATCTCGAGGTCCACCCAGCCTGCCTTGCTATATGCAGTATATAGCGCGAAACAAAAAAAAATAAGCTGTAAATAACTTTCTATTTCTATTTCAATTCTATTACAAAAATGTTGATAAGACAACTGGAATGTAATATTAATTTTTAACATCTAAACAGTACTAAAACATAAAAAAATAGAATAAATAACAAAAAATTCATTTCCGATACTGGGAATCGAACCCGAGCCTCCTGGGTGAGAGCCAGGTATCCTAGCCACTAGACCATATCGGATACTGTAAATAAACGCAAATTTAGAGAATATTCACAAATATTAACGAAACGACTTAGTAATATTATTTTATTATATAATTTATTTATAGCCTAAGATCCCTGGGCCCTCAGGCCAACTTCATACTATTAGTCTTATATGTAGTTAAGACAGTATGCGTACTCACTAACTTGAAAGTGGGTCTTTTTCAGAAGTGGCGGAGCTCAACGGCGCACTTTTCAAATGCACCACTGCCATTGGTGGTCCGTGCCACGGACGCACATACGCACACGCACATATTTTTATCGGCCGGACTTGAATCTGCTAAAGGCCGTTGAAGTTTTACATAATTCTACTTTTCGTTGTGTCATAATTATATTAGTTTGGTGTAACGTTTAAAATAAGTGAGTTAGTTAATATTAACTGCTCTCGTCTTCTAGTGGCCTATATGAAGTGGGTGCTATTTTAAATGATTTGACCGTGTGCAGAAATCTATATTTTTTTAAAGACCGAAAAATAAAATCAAAATCAATACTAAAAGTTCAAATAAATAATAAATTAACAAAAAATCAAGCGAATGAGGGAACCTCCCAAAATTTCTATGGGAATAAGCAAAATTGGATTTTCCATTTAAAAGTAAAATAAATAAAACAAATGAATAATAATTGAACATATTTTAATTAATAATCATTTTAATAAACTAATTAAAATTACATTTAGATCCACTTTCAATTTTATTTTACAAATCCAAGTCCGACATTACACTGTGCATACGTCTAAGTGTGCGTGTGCGGTGCGTGAGCCTTGATCGCTGTGTGAGTAGCGGTAAAAACCTATACTTGGCGCCGTCCGAAACAAGAACGGGTCCTTAAAAGTGGATCTGTTGAAAGTATAAATCTCAGCAACAGTTGAAATAGAAAAGTTATTTTTGTGCCATTCATCGAGGCTGGCTATATTTTATGTTTCTTGTTTCAATGTTCATTTGAGGCTGGTGAATAGTATAATATATTTACTTAATTGTGTATATTAATCTATTTTTTTAATGTTTTCCTTACATTATGCACAATAAAAAGTGACTATAATGATATAAGAACAAAACCAACAAGGACCACCGGTATTAGCAAATATGTACACAATAAAGTTCTTAAAGACGCGATCACTTACACAAAGTACTACATTTTTAAATATTGAAATAGGATTTTGACATTGACATGGCATTCATGCATTACTAGTTATGTTGGGTAACTTAGGTTCTAAAGTGCAGTGCTTCATGTTTATTTTCGAATTATCGGTAACTATGACAAAATATAGTTGCCATTTTTCAACGAGCGTGTGATGTTTGTAGATTTAATTTGTTCTCTTTATATAAACTCGGGGGTCGAGATCATGCACACAAAACGCAACCGGAATATCGTAACACAATCTGTGTGTGCCTAATAAAAACAACATCCATCCGGCCGGGTGTGCTTGGATATTCGACGCTCTACTGTAGTTGCATTTTATATGACCAACAGTGATGAAATTAATGACGGCGCTGGTAGACGTGGCGCTGCTGACGAGCGTGAACTGCGACAACTGCCTCCGCCAGTACGAGGCGGAGAGGCTGAAGGCCCGCGACAAGCGCGCCAGCGAGCGCCTCGAGGTGCTGGTCGCCAAGCGGCAGGAGCTGGAGGAGAACATGGAGGAGATCAAGAACATGCTCTCTTATATGTTCAAGTCGGTGTTTGTGCATCGATACAGGTATGCACTATAAATTGTATGCCAGATACCGGAATTAGTGAGCGACCCAAGGTACTAAACTACTAAACTAAACACATTTAAGGCGTCACTCTTTTAATTATTGTGGTCCGCAAATAATTCAAATTCAAAATGTTCTTTATTCAAATAGGCAATTATTATAAGCCCTTTTGAATCGTCGAATAAACATATGAACAAAAAAGCTACCACCGGTTCGGAAGGCAGTTCTGCTGAGAAGAGCTGGCAAGAAACTCAACAGTTGCTCTTTTCAATGTCAATGGTATAATTTAATTATTACATTAACTGTCAGCTATCCTACGTGACATTCAATATACATTAATTCCATACATGCTTATCCTCTAAGTATTCTTGAACAGTATAATAAGCTTTACTTGTTAGTAGAATTTTTTTCAATTCAAATATTTTAAATTTTGGAAGTGGCAAACCTAGAATACACTGCGGAATTTTATTATATACACGTATGCTCAGACCCATAAATGATTTATTCACTTTTTGGAGGCGAAAACTTGGTGTAACAATCTTATCTTTATTTCTCGTTCCTATCGTATGGCTGTCACTATTTTTATTATGACAATGTATATTTTGCGTAGAAGTGTTTTCATAGTTGTTTTTTTTTATGGGAGAGGACAAGGCAAACGAGCGTTCGGGTCACCTGATGGTAAGTGATCACCGCCGCCCACGACCCCATGCAACACCAGAGGAGCTGCAGGTGCGTTGCCGGCCTTTAAGGTGGAGGATGTAGGGCGCCGGCGCCCGGCATTACCTAATGCGAAACGCAGTGGCAAGAGTCACTACTTCACGCCGGTTTTAAATGCCGGGGGTGGTATTAATCCGGTCGAGTCTGCCCATGCGTGTTGCCATTACTGATGACGTGACTCTACCACACGTACTTTATTCTCTTACGACACCGACAGTACCAGGGTGATCCTATTCTAAGCCGGGACACACGGCTAAAAAAAGTTGAGTATGTATGTTTCAAGAATAGATCAAATTTGATTTGTTTGTAGGTACAAAATCAAAATTCACTTTATTATAGGATAGCCTTCTATAGCTTCGGAGATAAAAGAGATAATAGTGTAGTTAACTTGTCTTTTTTGAACAAAAGTTGAACAAAAGTTATTTCAGATATTAAATTGAGAGCTCTATACCTAGTGACCCAAGATTCCAGGGCCCCTAGGTTATTCTAGCAAAGCTGAAATTTTGAGGACAGATTAGCTCTATATGTAGTATATTGTGTACTCTCTAACTTGAAAGTGGAGCCCCTTCAGATGTAGAGACCACCTTTATAGACTCAAGTTTTGGATGAAACTGAAAGCAAAGCCGAAGAATCGGTTTGAAATGTTTATTTGGTTGGACTCAAATCTTAATTAATCACTGCAGTTTATGTAGTTACTAGAAGAGTAGAAATCGAAATATCAACCATCACATTTACTGTCAGTGGACTGTTGGACCATGATAGTTTCTAACAATTAAAAATATTGATTATTATGATATTGCTAATGTCTATTATTATTGATTATTATGATATTGCAATGTGACTTTTAATTTGGTTTTTTTAACAGAGATACATTGCCTGATATAAGATCAATTACTATGTCTGAGATTGGCATCTGGATGGAGAAGTTTCCAGCACATTTTCTAGATGACCTTTACCTAAAATATATAGGATGGACTCTCCATGATAAAGTAAGTGTAAGGAAATATTGATAGGATGATACCGTTTGAATGTTAAATTGAAATTACTGATAATTTAGGCTTCATGCCCTGGAACACTTCTTTTTTCGTGGCATTTTATTATAAATGATTAGTACAAAGCTAGGAAACAATAAAATGATCTTTTTATCTTAAAACTAACTGTATTCTTAAAGTATATAAGTTTTAATTTATTCTTAATATTTTACATTTTAATTGATGTCAACTAATTACAGTTCACAATGGTACACACCTGAAATTTCTAAGAAACAACATTAATAGTATTTGTCACTGCTATTCCTAGAAAAACTATAATAACTTTAACTTTTAAATTCTCTCAACTTTTATGCTTTTTTTACGATGTGGCGCAGTCTACAAAAATATCGGGGCGTATCACGTAGCCTCGTAAAAGGCGCCAAATTCAAATATCTTAAAGGAATACTGGGTATTTTTTTACAAGTATATTGTTTATTGCTAATCCCAATCTATATAAAGGTACGAGTATAATGCTCGGAATGAAAGTTCAATAAATGGTCAACTGATTTAATTTAAAAAGCTATTTTATATCACTTAACAATTATATAATACTTGTACATTTTCTTTATTCTTAAATATTCACACTCCTGTCTGACAATATCAATGCTATATAAAAATCATCTATCAGGATTCTGATAGTAACAATATGTACTCATTTGTGGCGTTGCAGGTGGGCGAGGTGCGGCTACGCTGCCTGCAAGCGTTACAGCCTCTGTACGAGTGTGAGGAGCTGAAGGGCAAGCTGGAGTTGTTCACGTCCAAGTTCAAGGACCGTATCGTGTCCATGTCACTGGACAAGGAGATGGATGTCGCGGTACACGCCGTTCGCCTCGTCATCGCCATCCTCAAGATGCACCCCGACGTGCTCACGGACAAGGACTGCGAGAACGTGTACGAGCTTGTGTACTCCTCGTGGCGCGGCGTGGCGGCAGCCGCGGGCGAGTTTCTCAATGTGCGGTTGTTCCGCGCCGAGCCCGCGCCCGCCACGCCCGCGCGCTCTCGCCGTGGTAAAGCGCGCCTCCCCAACACTCCGCTCGTGCGTGACCTCGTGCAGTTCTTCATAGAATCCGAGCTGCACGAGCATGGCGCCTACCTCGTCGATTCGCTCATCGAGTCCAACCCCATGATGAAGGACTGGGAGTGCATGACCGACCTGCTGCTCGAGGAGGCGGGCCCAGGCGAGGAGGCGCTCGACAACCGCCAGGAGTCCTCCCTCATCGAGCTCATGGTGTGCTGCGTGCGCCAGGCCAGCACTGGCGAGCCGCCCGTGGGCCGCGCCGCCCGCAAGCACGCGCAGCTGTCCAAGGAGCAGGCCAAACTGGTGAGTGACGACCGCTCGCGCATGACGGCGCACTTCATCGTCACATTGCCCGCGCTGCTGGACAAGTTCGGCGCCGACCCCGAAAAGCTGGCCAACCTGGTCGCAATTCCTCAGTACTTCGACCTGGAGCTGTACACCACGCAGCGTCAGGAGGGCAACCTCACGCTGCTGCTAAAGAAGATTCGTGAGATCGTGAAGGTGCAGACGGAGGCGGAGGTGCTGGAGACGTGTGCGCGCACGTTGGAGGTGCTGTGCAGTGATGCGCACGCCGTGTACACGCGCTGCAACGTGGAGCGCGCCACCATCACGGACATGTGCGTCAACCGCTACAAGGAGGCTGTGGACGACTACCGCTCGCTGCTCGAGGGCGGCGAGACGCCAGACGCCGACGAGTTGTTCAGTCTCACCAACTCGCTGCGCAAGGTGTCCATAATGTACACGTGCCACAACCTCAATGACACGCACATCTGGGACTCGCTGTTCGAGGACCTGCCACGCTGCGTTGCAGGCGAGGCGGGCGAGGCGGAGGGCGTGGGTATGCCAGTGGAGGCGCTGGTGTGCGTGCTGCGCGCTTGCTTCTACTCGGTGCTGTGGTCGCTGCACGAGCTGCAGGAGCGCGGGGGCGACGCGGGCGCATTGCAGGAGCGCGTGCGCGCGTACGCGTCGCAGTGCCGTGCCGTGGTGGCACGCGGGCGGGCGCCGGAGCTGCGCGAGGAGGCCTACGTGAGCATCTGCGACCTGCTCATCTTCTTCGCGGAGCAGCCGGGTGGGAGCGTGGGTGGCATCACGCTGGAGGCGGACGCGGCGCTGTGCGACCTGCTCAACGACTTCGTGCAGGAGTTCGTCTTCGTGCAACACAACTACGGTAATGCACACACACACCCTACATTCAAACGCGCAAATTTCGATAGACATTAATATGATTAATTCAATGTTGATTAATTCCACAAAGTTATACAGTACATTTTTGGGATAATAATTAATTATTACTATTACTTATTATATTAATAACAACAGTAATAATTTTTATATCAAATCAAAAAGCAAAATATATATATTTTGCTTACGTTTATGAGTATAAACGTAAAGAAATATTTCACTTCCTCGAGTGGGATCGAACCCACATCGGTCGCGTTTACGGGCGGCACCCTTGTGTCACTATAAAAAATCTATAAATCTTCATTGGCGTGCGAAATTTAAATGAAAATCAAACTTCCCTCCAGGTTACAAAAAGAAAGAAATATTTTTTAAAGTTTACTTTCTAGAAATATATAAATTATATAGTCAATTATCAAGTAACCTTGATATTCAATATCATATATATGTAATGTAATAAATCAGCAAAAAAATGAACATGAACAATCAGTTTAAGATAACTTATGACATATTTTTTGTAATGTTTGTGTTATTATCAACTTATATAAAGGGTTCATCCCGAGAGGCACGAAACAGCTGCACTGATGCTGCTTCTGATAATCATTTTTAATACAATTGTATTGCCTTTTATAATTGCCTGAAATAGCGAATTTTTGTTCTCTAACCCTTACAGTAAAAGAGTAACGTTAAGGTCTGTTACCCCCGTAACTTTTTTTTATATATAGTTTCTTTTCTGGGTAACTATAAAAATATCCCAATGAAATTTAAACAGAATATGGCTATTTAGAAGCTTATTAATATATATATTTTTCAGAGTTTTCAGAACATTTTAAGATTGATTAAAATTATTTTTTACATTATATATTTTTTGTATTGCTCCTTTAACATTGACATATTAAATAAAATAGGAATCTTTTGAAGCATTATAAGGCGTGTTCTTACTCTGTTTTGCATGTAGTATACATGGGACATAGTGTACAATGACCCATACTCGCTTAGGTCTTCCCAACTTTGGCTGGATAATATTAGGCGTTGCGTCATTTTCAAGCGTATCTGTATAGAAAGAGCAATCCAAGACGTACAAAATATGCTTATGACGTGCTTTTATTTTATTGCTAACTTCTTTTGGAGAAAAAGTTATCGTTCTTTTCCAAAAGAAGAATTGTAACATTCATGCTGAGAAAATATTTTAAAAAGTATTGGCTGGAGTCACTATCGAATTGAGTCATAATTCCAAAGAAGATAAATTTAAACCTATATGTAGAATTGGAATCATAGAATGGCCTGTCAAAGAACGAATAGATGATAGACGAAATTCAATACAAAAGAAGGTAATAGAGAAGTTTTACTGGGACAAAGTACAGTCTACTACTAGTCTACTTTCAGTTTGTTTTTGCTCTCTTAGAGCAAAAACAAACTGAAAGTAGAATGTTATGCATGGCAGGGGTTAAGACTATGTCAAGTGTTTGGTAATGGACAACGTCATTTTTAATATTATTAGCAAGAAAATATTAAAAACTTGGGCTTTATAATTTATGGAAAGTTTTTTTAAAGTTTGAGAAAAGAAAAATTTAGGTGCTACTTTTTGCATCTTAGTTACCTAATAGCGCCAAAGAAACCGCCACGCCAGCTCCATATTCCCCGATAGTACTCGCCACTGTTGAGTGCCTATAAGTCTTCGATTCTATTAGTCGACAATAAGTAACATGTATTTTAATTGAAATTTCAAATTTAAAAACTATGGGTTACCTTATTAAACGTGTTATGCATAGTACTATTAAGAGTATTAACATTTTAATTTTCTCTCGTATGTTTATTTAATAATGAAGTTTTATGTTTTCTATAATAAGTTGTCTGTAATTTGACCAATTTATCTAACAGATGTATTAGCCATGTTCAAATTTTGATATTGTTAATAGACACCGAGAAAATAAACTTTAACGCTATGGGTTGTTTGTTACTCCCATAACTCCCTTACTGTTGTTATAAAGGTTAGAGACTAAAAATATGGTGTGTCGCTATTTCAGGTAAAAAGCAATACAATAATATTACAAATAATTCATCAAGGCAGTCCAGCTTCTAATGGTTATCGGGCCAGATCCATTGCCAATACACATGTTATATACATTCTAGATATAAGTATAATATTTGTTGTTGGTCTTCATGAGGGTGGGTTAAAAATCGTTTTTTAAGTTAAAATGGTAAATGCTGACTTCTTTGTTATTGATGGAAAGAACGATAAAGTGTTTACTTTGGTTGTATTTAGTGCTTTTGTATTATTATTAGTTTACATTTAATTACTTACAATTAATTTGTAATGACTACCGGGCTACGTTAATACTAGGATAAAGTTGTTCGAGCATATGTATGTATGCCCATTTCTGTGGCACACTCAGTTGCCCAAAAGCTGGAAACTGTGAAAAGTGCTTGTGAAAACACCTTTTGAAAAAAAACTGATGTCATTATAATAGTCGCCACCATCTATTTGCCTATATGTAAGAAGCAAGAAATGCAACAGTCAAGTCTAGATAAATTCAAGAGAATAAATAGAGGCGTGTAGCAATTCTAACTTATCAAGTATGACTTGCTGATGGTGACCTGATTGATTCCTTTTTTAAATGATGGACATTGCAACGGATACAAAAGATACAAAAGAACAAGCCTGTGCTGTCAACAACACAACACAATTAATTATTCTTCTGCGTCATTTACTGATTGGACCGACTATACGAAGTTTAAGCAGTACGGCCAAGTAATGTCTCGACTCCACATAGTAATTTTGTAATGATTTTTAATGTTATTGTTTTTTTATAAAGAAAAATTAAAATATAGCGTTTATTATTTAACCTCCTTTTTCCTTTGGGACATGTTTAACCCGCCCTCGTATACGTGCCTTTAGTAATGTTTCTTAAATAAATTGTGCAATATGTAATACTTGTTTTTAACGATCAGAAAAATATGCATTATCCTCGTTATATTTTAACGAAGATCTGTGGCAAAATGTAAACACGCGCTCGAACACGCACTCGCAGCCGGCCGCGGGGCCTGGGGGTCGGTCGCCCCGTGGCCCCGTGGCCCCGCGGCCGGCTGCGAGCGGCGCGCGGGCGGCGCGTAACGTGCGTGTTCTGCTTGCATGTGGCGCGGCGCGGCGGGACCCTGCCGGTAAGCACCTCCGAGCGCGCAGTTTACCTTAGTAATGCCGCGGCCACCCCCCGCGCCGCACCCGCAATGCATATTAGTCTCGATCTGACGCGACACCGTGACGCCGCGTCGCCGTGACGCCGTGTCTCCGTGGCCCCGTGACGTCGTGTCACGGTGTTTTCTTCCTAACATTACTAAGGGAAAATTGTCGCGCTCGCTTTTTTCGTCGCATCCGAGGCCGAGGCTCCGTCGTCGCCGGCGAGCACGCGGCTTCGGATCGTCGTCATATGTTAATTATTAGCACTAAGCAGTATATACTTGTGCTTTGGCAGCATGTCTCGTGCAAATGTCAATTTTCGTTGCGTTTTTCATCGCTGTATTTATCGTTTCGTTTAATATTACTCTAACTTTGGTTGTGGTCGGTCTCACTTCGAGCGGCAAGTCCACGCGACCTCACGTTTTAGAGTTCAGAAATCAGCTGAACTACTTTGCAACTAACTTGCATTGACTACGACAACATTGACGATTTTGCTTGTTATTCTTATTTGTTGATTTTTCTGTTAGTGATGCATGATTCACGTGTAAAATAGTCGGGTGAGATGTGTGGCGTTGAGTCATATGCAATGTTTCAAGTTGGTGTGGTTGTTCAAATCACGCACGTCCAATTGGTTCCTAGAAAACCTTTGCGTGATGGCTTCTTCATGATATAACTAATGTTTCAATAATTAGTCCTATAGAACATATAATAAACAAAAATATTCGGAATTAAAACTATTATCGTTTATATGTATATTTTTTGTAGACACTAAAAATGGTTTTATTATATTATGCGTTTTTAACAATTTGCCTATTTTCTATTATGATTGGTTTATTCAATATTCATTGTATTTTATTTGCACTTTACACATTAATTTAGGAACCACTTGGATCTGATTCCAACGCTGGCGTTTCACACGACGTGCTCACCGTTTCCAGGATCATTTTAGATTTAAAAAATTGTTTTGTTATTGAATGATTTTGAATCGCTTTAGAGCTGTTGTTGTTATATTAACAGTCGAAATGATCCATAACGGTGAGCGTAGGTAGAGTGTAGGTCGTGCAGTGCTGAGACTGTTATTTCTGAGACGCGTGTTATTTCGTGTTGCAGACGGTCAAGACGAGAGACGCATCGAGGAGCTTCACAAGCGCCGCAACTTCCTGGCCGCCTACTGCAAGCTCATCGTGTACAACGTGGCGCCCATACGTCGCGCCGCCGACGTCTTCAAACATTATATCAAGGTATGTTGTGTGTTTTAATCGGTTTTTGTTGAAGGTAAATAAATATTATCATTATGATAGATTTTTGTAATATCGCGTCCCTAACACATAGCACACATAGCACAGTTTTTTATATTTGTAAAAATAAAAATAATCATCAAATTAATTTAAAAAAAATTACTTTACCGACGGACAAAGCTCTCTTATATAATACATATTTAGAACTTAAACTTCAAACATACGAGAATGATTCAAAACAAGGTTTAAACTTATAAGCAAAATTATAACAACTACGACTATTCATAGAAACATTTCATATTTAACAAACATAATATGTAGACTAACTGTACAGAGTAGAGAAGTGGGTAACCAACAAAAACATGTATATTCGTTGTTGATGCAGTTATAATGTGCGTTATTGCGGCAAGGCTATTATTATAAATTTTGTTACATTTCATTTTTAATTATATGTATATGCAAGTGTTAGTATATGTGAATTGGCTTATCTGAACCGTTTTTATGGAAATCTGAATATTTTTCTAATACATCTTCTTTTTGTATACCATTTCAATTCAATTCGGTCTCTATATATAATATTTTCGTTAGTATTTGATAATAATTTCGTTTTCTCACTCTGGTAAGATGTGGTGCTAAATTCTTGATAATAGTGTGCGATTTACTTCTTGATAATAGTGTATTTAGTATAATCGACTAACACTATGTATAACGACAGTGCTACAACGACTACGGCGACATCATCAAGGCGACGCTGAGCAAGGCGCGCGAGATCAACAAACTGAGCTGTGCGCTCACCATGCAGCTGGCCATGCAGGCGCTGTTCACGGTCGCACGGCGCACCGGCGGCCCTGCGCGCCCGCCAGCCGAGCTCGCCGAGCTCAAGGAGCTTGCTAAGCGCTTCGCTGTCATGTTTGGCCTCGATGCCGTCAAGAACCGCGAGGCGCTCACGGCGCTGCACCGCGCCGGAGTGGCCTTTGCAGCATTGGACGCGCCGCCCGCTCCCGCGCCGCCGCCACGCCTCCTCTTTCTGGAGGCGCTGGCCGAGTTCTCCGGCAAGTTGCTGCGCCAGGACAAGCGCGCCGTGCTTAAATTCGCGGAGGCGCGCCTGGGTGTCGGCGCCGCCGCCGGCACCTGGGGCGACGACTGGGCGCCGCTGCATGCCTACCGCGCCTCGCTGGCGGCCGACGCGCCGCCCGCGTCCTCCGCGAATGACGCGCCTGCCGCGGCCACCCCCGTGCGCCGCCACTACGCGCGCCGCGCCGCCGCGCCCCCCGGTGACGACGACGACGACGCGCACGGGTAACGCATGTCGAATATGTACTACAAGTAGTTGCAAGTAGATTCAGTAAATATTATTACTTACCTAGTCCGTGTACGAAATATGAACATACATATTGACTACACGTACCAGACACATTTTAAATGTTGTGTATCTGTCAGCTTCACGCTGTATCCCGCATGTAGCAGTAGCATGTACAAGTTGTAATTACAACTTGTAGTCAAATGCCACCCGTAATGCAAAATATAATAAAACCGATGAATTTATTTCGTTATTCGCGCTAATTTTAGAAATGAATGATTCCAATTAAACAATTGAGTCTCGTAGCGGCTTGTAAATGCAGCCAGTACAGCCAGTACAGCAACCTCGACTTAACTGACTTATCGACACTGAAGGGAGTTGGGAAATATTCATTATATCAACTAGTTTGTTACAATGAGTTGCGCTTTACAGAGGTTAGGTTAGGTTACAATAACAACTGTCTTACGAAAGTCTGAAATTAAATGTAGTAAACTGAGAGGATTCCTTATGTAAAGGCGTACAATATTTTGTATTAACTCTTACTGGCAGTTTTAGGGGATTTGGAAAAATTTGATAAATCGAGGAAATCGTTATATCAAGGTATACTGTATTCACTAGCGCGTATTATATTGTGACAAAATTAAACTATTTAATTTGTGTGATACATTCCTCAGAATAGAGAACTCCATCATAATCTGTTACTTTTGTCATAATAGTTCTGCTTCTATTCGCGGGACATCATTTGTTTTTTATCTTTATTGATATTTATTTTGACTACATAATGACTTACCTGAATCTTAACTATCTTAATTTTTCTTTTTTTTATTAATTTCCTATTATATATATTTAGTTTCTTTTAATAATGTCCTTTGGATAGAGTAGTGGTAGAGTAATTCATTGTGGTAATATAAATTCTGTTTTCACGTAATATTGTTATGAGCAGGTTTCAGCTAGACAAGTACAGTTATTTTAGATATGTTTTATAATAAATTGTATTTATAAAGTGACCTCTCTTATTTATTACTAACATTGTATTTGATTACTAATACTTGCCACTTACCACTGGTTCACTGTATATGTTATTATGTTGTGTTCAATGCGATTCAATGCGACTCAATACGAACCAAAGAATAACAGTAAACATTGCTGATTGCAAACATGTCAAACATGTCACAGTACAAGGAAAGCAAGAGCCAGATTAGCTAAACATGTTGGATGAGAGCTGATCGATCGACGATCCTTTCAATGTAGATAATAGTTGTGGCCAAAGATAAATGTGCTTCCAAATTTTTAGACATTCGTATTACATATTACCATTTTAGTTTTCACATTACTTAGTTTTATAACGACACGATTTGGTAAATTTCGGTGAGATTGTTTTTGTTATTTCTTATATTATGTACTGTATGTACTGTAATAAGTGAATATGTTTAATTTGAATAAACATCTGGACAAAAAATATAATTAATTTTTTTTTCGAAAATAACAGTAAAGTAATTTTTTATTACACTAAGTTATTTTTATTACAGTAAGTATCACTACGCAATTTAAGAACATTTAAAATAAAATCTGTCATAAAAAAATCCGAGTAGGCAAATAATAAGGATTTGTAGATGCAAGAACTTTTCTCAACGGAAGGTAAAGGTCTCCTTCAGAGATGACCAATTGTTCTGTCTTTTGGTAGTCCTGTGTGCCTAGGGCAGGCACCCACTGGATAGTGGGTGCCTGCTATTTTTGTAAGGTCATCTGCCCAGCATGGTCTGCTCCTTTTTCTTTGGCCCGATTGTCCTAATCAAGATTTAGTTTGTATGGTCCAGCGATTATTTGTAAGTATGGCTACATGTCCAGCCCACCGCTATTTTAGCTACTGTGAGTGTCTAAAAGCGTCAATGACCGGTTTTCTGTCTTTTAACGGTATGGCGGATTTTTATTAATTTTCTTAATCTTCAAAATACTTCTTTCCATACTTTTTTGGTGTCTTGTCTTATGATCTTGTCTTTAGTTTTCTTAGTAAATTTCCATGATTGACAGGCGTATGTTAGCGTGAGGACTATTCAGGTGTTTATAACTTTGCTTTTCAACTTTGTGGCCATGTAATTTTTAAGAATTTGTGGCTCCAGAACTTTTTCCTCATGATGTTGACTCTTCTCTCTACTTTTAGTTCCTATTATGTTGGTCAAATAAAATTTGTAGGTAAATGTAGGTATAGGTGAACTGATGTAGTTTGATTTTTAGCTACTTCTAGTTTGACAACTTCCTTTCGATCCTTTTTGGGTTTTGTTCTTTTTATTAGCTTGTATCCTTGGTTCTGATTGTGAAACTTGGTTCTGTGTGAATGATGTGATCTTTATAATTTGGTGACATTGGTAGAGTTCTTTTGTGGTGTCGTGGTTTATTTGTGTTTTTGCGGTGTATTATCAATTTGTAGTGATGGTGGCGAAGTTCTTAATTCTTCTCGATTTTTACCTGCTCTTGTAATTTCTTTCTTCACGCTGTACCCCGCACACAGGAGGGTAGGCAGAGGGGGTGTTAAGACACTCCGTTCCCCACTTTCTGCCGAATTCTGGAGGTATTGCGTGTTGAGTGGCAGAACTCAACGCCGCGCTCTGCCTTGACACCAGAGCGAAGAAAATGGAAATATAAAGGTAAATAAATATTTCACTTCCTTGAGTGGGAATCGAACCCACAACAGTCGCGGTTACGCGTGAAACCCTCGACGGCCTACAATTCTTTCTTTTCTTTAAAATGTGTCTGCAAGCAAACAAGGTGTCTTCCTTTATATAATGAGTGGTATTTTTTAGAACTCTTCTTTGTTTAAACATTTATATTTTCGTGCCCAGTAAGGTAACCGTTACTATGATCGGTTTCTTCCCTATTCTCCTAATTTCTTGTAAATCTGCTTTCCAGCCTTAAATAAAAATATTGATTTATGAAATTTAATACATATACGGTTTTTACTAGATTTGCAAAAGATGTATCAGTTTCCACTTCCATTAGACCAAAAATTACAATGTCTCTGTCTACACTGCTTTTCAAAAAAATATCATTTTTCTTGGTTTGCAAGTCAAGTTTCTCCTTGAGGTTTTCGCATTTATCACCTAATGCTTTGAACTTTTCCTCTAACTTATTATTTATATTTTCCGTGACTTGTTCTGTGACTTTAATCAGCTGATTGTACAATTGTTTTTTGAATATATCCATAACTTCCTCTATGCTTTTCTGTTATGTTTTACGATAATGTGGTAAAGCGATTATCTTGTTTTAGTACTTGTGTTGTCCTCTGTTGGCCCAAGTACGTACTAGAGAATGCGGCGGTCTTGGTGTCTGCGTCTAATAATCTTTGTTTCCAAGTTCTTATTCTAGATGGCGCTGTTATTTATCTTAATTGCGAAATCATGCATCGATTTTATTGATTTTGTATATTTTTTAAAGTTTTACACCCGAGTGATGTAAAGTATCATTATTGCAATTTGTTTATTGTTATTGTTATTTGTTTAGTGAAAATGGCACTGGTAGTTCAGTTTTATTATTTTTTTTTCGCTTCATTGAATTTTTAACAAGGGTCAGTGTTTTTAACAAGGGTTTTGTCCATAATGTATTTCAGTAATCACGATCACTGCACTGTTTTTCAGTATTAAATATCACTTATTAGTATGTTTAGTGTCTCTGTTCCGGGTAGGCAGATAAGCGTGTGAAATAATAATACGAGTACAGTGTAATCATCACACCCGAATATTTACGAGTGCAAAGGGTTACGATAAATTAATTTAAAATATGATGTTTGTACACATTTATTTGATACTTCCTTTTAATTGTGAGACATTCCAGTGATATAATACAATTATATCACTACGTAGAATGTTGATTTCCATTTTATTACATCAATAATTTATTTTATTTTTATAATAATATTTTATAATAATATTTTTATAATCCAACATAACCATAATAACAACACTACTAATGTAATATATCCCGCGCGCAGCACGGCCAGGGACGCCTCCAGCTCGCTGTCCATGTCGGAGGAGGAGGAGGCCGTCCCGGCCAGCGTGAGACTTGCCATGACTCCTGAAGAGACTCCCAAAAGGATTTTAAGGTCTAGAAGATGAAATTAGTGGTTATTTCTATTAAAGGCTATTATTTCTATTAAAGGCTATTAAAGGCTATAAGTATCATCACATTTTTTCATGGCTCATTGTTCCCATTTTTGTTACATCTGGTTATATTTAATATATTAATATGAAAGGTTTTTTGACTATCATTTTCGAGGCCTCTCCTCCTCTCCATTAGACAAATGTAGAACAAAATAAAAGAAATGCTAACCAAACATTTTATTTTTTCAGGCAATATTTAAATATATAAAATTTCTAGTGTTGGCACGCATTACACATATCCTAGTTTTACCTTATAGTAAACTCTTCTATGTCTAATCAATTTGAATTATTATAATATAATGTAATAAAATGGTATTTTTAGAGATTACAGTTAATTAGAAAAAGGTATAGTTTTGTTAATTATGATGTCACAAAATCCTCCCATTATATCAATAATCTATAATCAAAAACTGTATGGAAAAGGAGATGTTCCCAAAGACTGAGGCAAGACACGCACAGCCGTAACCGCTGTTCATAGAAACATGAAATTTGGACATATTTATTTTTGTAATGTACACGCCCACTAAGAAGTGATTTTGAAAAGTTTTTATAAAATTTTCAATTCAAACTCATAAAAATATTTAATTGTATACGTGTTTCACGGTTTTTTCGGCTTAACCCCCTAAATTGAAAATCATTTCATAAATATATTTAATAAATATTCGTATAGTTCAAGCGGGCGGGCGGGCGTTCCGCCCAGCTCGGCCCATAAATAATGTTCAGGGAGACAGACGCAGCGATGTTACAGCGATACCACAACGATAAATTATTTTAAACAGGATATTATTAACTTCAGTTTTATCTAGCTATCTGCCTATTTTTGTAATAAATGATTAAAAACTGTGGACAGCAAAAGCGAAATGATACAAAGTTACCCGCAATACTTTAAATATGTTGTGATATCACTGACAGCATCAATATTGCACACCCCAGATTCTGCTTCAGCTTCTGCTACAGTGTTAATATAGTTTTATAATATAAATGCGGTATGTCAGTAGGTACAGGAAACAGCGGCAGCAGTAGCTGAGACACCTGGTCATGGATTTTTCGCGGATGGCGTAATATTTTTTCCAATGACGTAGAGGACTTCCTGATGTCGTCGTTTCAGATAGGGCTGCCAAATAAATGCACTAAAAACATTTCTTACAAAGTCTTACAGGCTGAGACAAATGTGAAGTAACGTCATATTGTTCTACTGTGTTCGTCTGTAGTGATAATGCGGGATGGCTGTTGCAACTCAAAATAAACTAAATTATAGGATTTCTTTTTTTTAACTGTGAACATGATAGTTGTGAGTTTGATCTCCAGTCGTGGGAATGAATTATTTTTCATTTCTTTGCTCAGGTAAAAAATACAGCAAGTTTCGCCACAACAGGCAATATGGCACAGATTCCGACAGACAACTGGGTAGTTGCGATAGATATCGCATTGATCTGATATGATATGATAATTCAGATAATTGGGCAGCACTAGTGTGGGGTTGCGGAAGAATTTGGATTCCCGCGGCCCTGTCTGTGCTCACGTGCGACTCCGGCACGCACCTTCGTTTACTCCAGGCGGAGACAGACCATGAGTATTTCCCCTCGTAAAAAAAACTCACGTTTTATCCCTAGCGGGGTACTCAGAGGGTCAATGTGTACTTACAAATGTAAAAAATAACTGTCATAAAGCAGACACTATTGTGCGAAATATACAGTGTTTATTTAAAAAATGAAATGAAATACGTTTAAAATGAAATGTTTATAAAAGTATAAGCGCGCGATAGCCCTGTCAGAGACGGGACAGTGGGTATTTCACGTGACCTTGGTCGCAGCCAGTGCCTACTACCTGCTCGTACCCAGCGCACTGATGTCTGCAATAGGGCGCTGTTGTGACGTGTTGGCTGAAATGGCTGAATCGAAAACAAATATATATATATATATATATATATTATATAAATACTTAATAAAAAGATATGACCGTTATCTAAAAAAACGCTACTATAAATTATGAATAAAAATCCATGCTAGCTGCCATAATTTTGATTCATAACCGGACTATATATATCGCAAACTGTCTATGATTTGACACGTTGCAGAATATCTATGACAGTTGACATTTTGTAGTACGACAGTCTCCTAAATATATATTTATATAATATATATATATATTTGTTTTCGATTCGGCCATTTCAGCCTCACAACAGTGCTCTATCGCAGACATCAGTACATGTAGAAGTTTTTCCGACTTTTTTTCAGGAAATCACGGAACCTTAACAGACTTACGTTTCCTTACGGTACGGTTACGGTACTCGCTTAAGAAAAAATCTGAAAACTTTACATTTGTGGTTAAATTTTAAAAAATAATAGGGCAAAATTTGGTATTAAAGGCGCTGGTTCAAATGAGGTATCAGATGAAAGGGCTCTGGCTAAGCTAAGCTTGAATTTCAGAAAATGTTTGAGAGCAATTTTTGTATGGAGCCCTCGTTGGGCGAGTCCGATTCGCCCTCGTCCGGTTTCTTTATTTCTTACGTAGTAACAATTCGAAACGCAAGTTCTTAATTTTCTATATAGAAACACTCTGCAAATACTTTACCTAACCTTGATATTTCTTTGTAAATTTCAATTTCCGGGGTTCGCAGGTATCTATTATTAATCACACTCTTTCGCCACTTTCTGCAAACTGCAATTCATTAATTTGTGCAGAAAGTGGAGAAGGAGGTACTAAGTAAATGATAAACGAAAAACACACCTTGATGAGATGAAATACTTGATTACACTATAAATTAGTTCCATTACATGTTTTAGTTACCCTACAAGAAACCTCTGTAAAGCGAGCAGTGCGCATGTCACATCACAGTCACACATACACACGGACAATATTTAATATTTTGTTTCATATCCTGACAATACCAGAAGAGAATTCGTCTTCACGCACACACACATATAATTATAATGTTACATAATTAAAACTAATAGCGCAAGATACGAAACTTTAAAAACAAAAGTTTTTTGAGTGATGTGTTCGTGAAGCATTTGACCGACTGAACTAGCACGCGCCGCGGCGGGAGGCCGGCGCCGCCCCTGCGCCGCCCCGTCGCCGCCCACTGCGCACGCGCATCTACGCGGCAACTTTACGCCGCTTATGTTAACTACAATTGTAATTAACTTTGTGGTTAACCTATAGTAAGATTCGATTGGATTTAGTTTAAAAGACGAGTTATTTTATTCACACGAGCGGTCAATTGCCATGGAAGTTAGGTTCTGGTAGGTACTTGTCAACGATAATAATAAAATATCGGATGAATTTCTCTTAATTATTTATGGTAATTTGAAGAATATTCAAAGTTTGTTATATTTATATTATTTTAAAAGTAATTGAAAATTAAATAAACAAACAAAACCGTAAATCGATTGGTGGATTGGTGTATAGATGGAATAGACTTAGCTCAGTAGCTTTCACGGTCAAAAAAAATTGATTATTGACTGAAGTGGAAACGGCTCGCTTTGATTACTTCATCTACTTCCACGCTTTTACCCAGAAATTGTAGGATCCCAGAAAACGTCCGAGAATATTACGATTTAAATAAAATTGTAAAATGACATTTGTGTATTAAAGTTTATCATTTATAAAACCAAATTAATGATTCTATAAATGATAACACGCCTTGGCAGTGAAATGCTCTCTCCGGTCTGTTTCGAAGGTATCATGTCACAAATAATTATATATATTGCATTTGTATAAATGTGATTCAAATCGGCCTATATTATTTTTCGTTCATCTTATGAAGTTGTATGACCGCAACCGCAAATAAATGTTAAAAAATGTATGAATTACAAATAATGACTGATACTTGAGTGCAAGATGGACGCTTTTCAAAATATGGCGGATTTCGTGACGAACTAGTATCAAAACGAAAGATGTGTTTTTTGACTAAAAATAGCAGAGTGAGATTTCATTGTTAAAATAAAACACGTTTAAAAACAATATCTAAAACAAAATTGTAACATTGACTTTGAAGACAACTGTAGAGTTTGTTGCTTCTTTGCTCTTCTCAGCAGAAGTATTAAGGTGTCGTTGTATGTCAGTCGGCACTGGGTACTGACGCTAGCGGTCACTTGTGGTCGGCGTTTGAGAGCCTCGCTCTGAATAACAAACATTTTTTTTGAACATATGTATAAATGAGTTTTTAATGCAAACTATATTTTTTTATTAACGGACTTAAGTGCGATGATAACATTTTTCTTGAAACCTTAGTGCCTTAGAGGCACCAGTACACACTCGTTTACATAAACCAGGTCAGGCAACAAAAAAAATATTTTGAAAAAATAAGAGCGTATGTTGATATGTGTGAAATATAGACTTGAGAGTATAGAAAATACATTTACAAAAAAATTTTATATGAAAAAGAAAGCTACCTTTTTCTTTAAACTGTAGTTCCAAGAACCAGCGGCTGAAAGTTAAAGGATTGTATAGATATAGATAACTTAGTAGGTACCCGTTACGACTGCGGCCTGCATTAGTCACCAGGGAGTCGTTCATTGACATCGACTACCACTCGGGATGTAATTATATATAAAGTTAAAGTTGTGATCATATATATATATATATATATGTGTGTGTATATGTAGAGTGGAAATTTCAATACTTATGCTATTAATGAATTAAACAAATGGAAATACATTTTAAATAAAAGAAAATGTTCAAATTTAAAGCTTTTTACCTTTATTTACTTATTTACAAACTAAATAATTAATCCTTAAACTAGGTATCTATCACTGGGCGCGGCGGCCCCGAGTCCGGCGGCGGCGCCGGCGCCGACTCACAACCATTTTAATAAATAAATAAATTACGGCAGTCATGCCCTCACTCACAATCATTTAATTATCACAAAATGAATGTTTAGGAACTAGAACTAGTAAAGCATCACGGATGTCAAGGTGTCAGAGGTGTCACGTGGGGCTGTTGGGCACCGGTGGAGCGTGGGTGCTCTGCTCGATCATGCAACTGCAACCGACGGCCACCTCGTATATCTTGGTCTCCTTGGTGGACTTGTAGTAGACGAGCACGGAGTCGTGGATCTCTACACATGCCATTTGGTGGTCGGCGTGCACGTGTTGGCAACACTCGTGATGAGGGATGAGCTGCTCCTTGCACCAGCGGTTGGGCTCGGCGCCGCAGCGCATCATCTTGATGCGCCGCGGGATGCGGTCCGGGTCCTCGTCCACCTCCAGGCGGATGGGGCACACCGTCTTGTTGATGGCCTCCGCCAGGTCGACGCTGCGGACCATCTTGGGCCGGCCCACCACCGCGGTGGCCGCCAGCGCCACCGTCACGAAAACGAACATTACAAATCTTTGGGCGGACATCTCGTTGTAGTTAGTGAAAGTCTCTCGATAACGTGCACTCACGATAAGAGTTAGATTTGGAATAGCAGGTGAGTTCTGTGGCGGCCGTATATAAGTGCAGGCTACGTTAGCGTGCGCACTCGGGGCAGGGCGGGCGGGCGGCGCGGGGGAGAGGGGAGCTCGCGCTCGCTCGCACTCACGTGCAGCGCGCGCCAGCGAGCGGTTGTGTCGCGCGCAGTGTCGAGCGCGCTCGTAGCCGCGCCCGTAGCTACGCGTAGGCGCTACACAGATAGCGTTGTGATGGTATTATACGGATTTCTAGATTCCGTGATTAGTGCTATATTGTAATGTGTGCACAAGTATCGTCGACGGAGAAATGGGGAAACGGAGACGAGGACGTGAGGACATGGGAAAACGAACGAGGACGTGGGGATACGGGGACTGTGGACTGTAGAGTGCTCGCATATATTGGGATATTGTTTCTTACACATCTCACACGATGCGTATATAATATATATAAGTATAAATTATTAGTAATTTAATATGTATTGTTCGTTACAAATGTGGATGTATGTACACATATATACATAGAGGTGTTGATAGCCATAGTTTATTTTTGTATATATTGATCTTTAGAAATGTTTTGAGTAGCAAATGAGACACTCACGCACGAAGTGTCTTCGCACTAGGTTCCCTCTGCCTACCCCGCTGTGTGCGGGATACAGCGTAAAGCTGGTGGTAAATTATGTAGTGTATTAAATAATTGTAGGGTTTTACCGTCCAGCCAATGGCAGTATAACGATAAACCCCCTGCAGGTGATTGGTTGGCGTTGCGCCAGTGCCGGCGTGTCGTCGCGAGCGCACTCTCTACACATTATAATTTTCTCTATATTTTTCAATCTCACTCTAAAACTGTAGTTATTATTAACTTATAAGAATCATTTCATTCACTAGCCCTGACTACGTACAAAATCTTTGAGATGCGTACATTAAGCTTGTGTAGTGCTAATATAAAACAATGTAATAAAATATTTGTTATAAAAGTATTAAAAAAAATTACGTTTTTTACGTAAAATTTTTCAAGTTCTACAAAATAAGTGTCATACACAAATAATACCTTTTTACTACACAAGAGATACGATTAAGATGTTTTTACAAATATTCTAATATCATACATGTGTCCATTATGTGTTTAAAAAAAGAAAAAAACCCTGAAATGATCTTGAAATAACTGGGATAGGTTCCTTTAAAAAGTGAAGGCGCAGTGGCGATATTCATGGGGTTTGTCCACATTTCATTTACAATGTTTTTCTCCCTTTCCGGTATGTTAGAATTTATATTAATTACAGATAATATTATAGACATTATGTCCGTATACTTGGCAATACTTGTAGATTTAGTCTGTCATGTTGGTATTTAACTACTCCCATCTCTATCGGCGCCACTTCTTATGAAGTGTTCGATTTGTAAAGGCAGTCTAGTCTGAGACGCAGCAGCGGACGCACGAATAAAGCACTCTATTATAATTATACCTTTATTCTGAGCTCCTTTATAGGTAAGACGTAGCGCGGCGTTGAATTCAACCATTCAACATGCGACATCCCGAATTCATGCGGAGAGTGGAAAACGAATTGAAACATGAATCGATATAAAGAGAAACTTTCAATTCCAACTTTTAAAACACCGACTGTTAAATAAACAACTTACACGTGTTATATACCCATTAAAGCCAGTTATATGCATTATATAATAAAATAAAATTAATGGTAATGGCATACAATCACTTCTGATGTACGATGGTCAAGTGGTCTGACATATTTCAAGTTTAGAAGTTATGAGGGAACAGATGAATACATAATACATACATCAAATAATAAACCTCCGTTTTGCTTTGCCGTAGTCGGGTAAAAATAAGTATTTATTATTTATTAAGCATGTGCCAGCATTTTCGATTATTGATACTATCAGAATAAACGGACCTTTAGCATGTTGAGAAATTGCAGACTCACGATATACACTAATTTCGATTTCAATTCACATCATGTCTTGACATCGTGCGTCACGTCACGTCACGTCAGCCGTCACAGTCACAGGAACTACCGGTTCAAATTGAAAAAAATATTTCTATACTTATTTGTATATATTTGTAAGTTTAATTTAAGAGTAGACGGTCTATCTATGTACATACTCGTGTGTATATTATCATAATTGTTATGATGTATATTACTATATTATACTATACTACTTGGCGTACTGGTAACTTCTTTAATTTCTCTGCTATTGATAATTAAATTTGTTATATTTTGTATTAATTTAATCTATGTTATTTCAAATCGTATTAATATTAAATATTCCATTACTGACCTGCGCAACTGTTTGTTTCCTGTGAGAGTCGTTTGTGTGTGTTACGCGTATTATGTAAAATATATAAGTAGCTGTGGTTTGTGTTCACAAATGTACTTATGTAATTATTATATTCATTAATTAATAAATTATTATAATGTGAATATTTTCTTTTCTTTCAAACATTTATATTTCAGAACAAGGCAAACGAGCGTTCGGGTCTCCTAATAATGAGAATGGTAAGTGATCACCGCCGCCCACGACCCCATGCAACACCAGAGGAGCTGCAGGTGCGTTGCTGGCCTTTAATATGGAGGATGTTGGGCGCCGGGGCCCGGCATTACCTCAGCGAAACGCAGTGGCAAGAGCCACTAAATTAATAAAATGAAAATAATTTAAATTAATAATTTATATTTGTATATAATACGTAAATTTTATATTAAGAATATGTGGCAAATCATACCTTAATTATATTCTACGTAGTGACTTAATACTGGGTACATCCTGTGTAACCTGCTATTTGCGGGATACAGGATGGTTTCCCGGATTTCCATTTCGTCGGTGGAATAAACTATTTTCACTTCTTCATAGTAATAAGACAAAGCGTGGCGTTGAGATCCGCCACTTGTCAACGGGAATCGAGTTTCTTAACATAATATTTTCTCTACCCTGTTATACGTTAAATTTTTTTTATACAAAATAGATATATCATATTGAGGAAGCCGGCGACACGCGAGACACTTTTTAACGTCGAGGAAAACCCATTTATTTACAATTTCCCATCTACACTAGTAGGGTTCACTCAGTGACACGCAACTAAATAATTATCAAATCTTATAATCTTTTCAAGTTTTTAAAATAAAATGAAATAAAAAACGCATTTTAAAAGAGATTAAGTTTTATATAATACCATGAAAGGGATCCAAGCGTCAATGTCAATTGTAAGTAGGTGGTAGTAGTTGTAGGTGGTAGTTCCTAGGGTGTATTTTTTAAGGGTTCAAAGCGGAAGCGGAAAGGCACGGCAAAGATCAAAAGTTCGTAAGTCGAGGTCAGTCGTGGCGCGCTACATACAGATGTCTGCATCCATTATATAAAGGGCTTTAATCTTCACAAGTCAAACTGAATAATAAGTAATATATTATGTATATTATAAAACGGTCTCTAAATTGTATTAAAGAGGACAGATCGACATATTTTATGTTAATTAGCACATGTGGGTTTCTGAGCGTGTACGGTCTGCAGCGCTGGGCGTTTCGTCGACGTCACGTGGCCTTCGAGACAACCCGCTATTTTATCCATAAATATACCAATATCTGACGTAGTTCAGTTTCGAGCCTGGGTTTTATATTACTATGTATTTATATTTATTTTAAGATCTCTTGTATTGCTTAATTACTACAGAGGAACGACAAAAATTAAACCAAAGATAGGCATCGCCACAAAATACTCAAGGGCAAAATTGTATATCTAACATCATACATATATGATGTTAGATATATATATATATTATCTAATATCATTAGTAGAAATTCGATTAACCGGATCGAAAATTTGGATAATCGATTCTCCAAATTTTTAAAGAATATCTAAAATAATCGCGAATCTGTCGCGAATAACTAAGGGCCGCATAATTGAGGTTCTAACTTTAAGCGTAGAAACGATAAGATTGAAGGTTATCGTGATCTTGATAAGAGGTTTGTGGCTGTTCTACCGCCAGTTGAATGGTTACGAGAGACTACGAGTACGAGTTCATGAGTCGGAACATCTCATCGGAGGTTTTTTTAATTTGGTTTATTTTGGTGAGTTTAAAAAAAAATAAGTATTTTATACATAACAAGATATTATATATACTATATACTAGCTACTGTACGCAACTGTACGCAACTGTACGCAAACACAATTGTTTGGAAAGCTACAGAACCGAACAAACAATGATTGTTCAGAATTATTTTAAAAAAGACAGTTTTATAATAAAAATACAAACATTTGATAAGAGCTATCGTTATCTGAAGGACGCGTAAGCTACGAGTGAGAGTCGAGCTGGGCGTGTCGTGACGCCGGGTTAATAAATATTGGATATAAATAATTAAAACGTCCAGAATTTATTTTTATTTTTCAGCCAAATTTGCAAAAAAAATCCTCTCAACCTGTAAGCAACTCAATGAATATATTATATAGTAACTACAATGATAATGAATTGTTGAGTAAGAGCTTCTTATCATTTTAGGATATTTATAATTAGATTTGAATAGGTGTGCGCGGCGTGAAGGTGCAGAGAGAGAGAGAGAGAGAGAGAGAGAGCATATATTTAGACAGTAGAGTCCTAGAGACTTCGCGCGGGCATGTGACCCACGAATGCGAGATATGTTTGCCTTTATAACTTTATCTTGACATTAACGATTAAAATATTTGATTTAAGTTATTTTTAATTTAATTATAATTGTCTAACACGTGACAGATGTACATGTGTACAAGTATTCCGAGCGAGGTGGACAAAGGGAAATTAATGCTAATATATTCCATTCTCTACTTTCCGCCGAATTTTTCGTTCAATTTTTTTTTATTAAATATAAAATTAAAAATTATTATAATAATAGAAAACTTTTCGATTATAAACAAATGCTCAGAAAAAAGATGTCAAATTTTTTAATTAGTTTTTAATTTCATATTGCTCTTAAATGTTGTAATACGTACAAACTGTTGGTTTTAATGGAGCAATTATTAACACTATGTCTCTAAATCTATAAACAACCAAGTGACATATATATTAGATAAATTCTACATTCAAAAATAAATAATTTTATAATATTTTTTTATAGATAAACATAGGAGAAAAAGTGAGCGTCAACTGGTCTAGCACATTACGTACACACTGTGTTGCGCCCGCGCAGCGCGCAACGTCTATAATAGAGGCACAGTTGTGCTAGGTCAATTTTCTCATTTGAGAGACATACATTAATTTGAAACAAATATTTACACGTTATAAATACCAATATTTTAGTTAATAATTATAAGAGAATAGCAATTTTATTTGCATTTTCAACAGAACTTTTGAAACAATTTTTTTTATTTAAGAAAGTGTTTCTTATATATACATTTTTTACAGATTATAATTATTTGCAAATTTTTATCTAAATCCTTTTTATACTTGTGATGCCTTCGCACTGTGTTTTGTTTGATTGTTCTTATAAAATAAAATAATTATAAAACGCTGTGAGAGCATAACGCTCTCTATATTTAATTTGTACACATTGCTCTCTGGTACTTAAGATATTTGTAAAAATATTCCATCTTATTTAAGCTGCTAGCAAATTAAGTATTTATGATTTTCAAGTTGAATTTTCAGGAAACTACATTTGGAATATGTTAATTTATTTTAAATTTGGTTTAGGCAGTACAACATTAAAACAGTTGACCACTAGTTTCGTCTAAAAGTATCAATTACTTAACTCTTGCCAGCTCTCTATTACCAGCGCTACACTTCAAGACGGACTTCCCATAACATACAGAATATGGAAAATTGCATAATTTTAACTTTAAATCTGATTTCTTGACAATTCAAGTCGCGTATGATTCAAAACGTAGTTTTTCAAAGCAACACGACGTCAATGTGACTAAGATTATGAAATATTATATTAACAGTATTATGTGGAGCTTCCTGTCCGAAAAACCCAGCCACGTGGCGAGCACGAGCCACGTCGCGCCGCCGCAGGTGTATTCTATAATATAATCAATATTATATGTGTCTGTTTAAACACAAAGAAAAAATTACACTTAGAAGTAACCACTTTACCTTACCTCATATATTTTTTTGACTTCACACTGTGTACAGCGAGAACTTCTCCATCTTTGGTCTAATTTGTAATTTTTATGAATAATGTAGATGTTTGTGAAAAAAAACTAAAACGTTAGTTACGACATGAGTTAAGTACGCTCATAACTAAATGATCTCGTGGTTTCTATAAATAGCGCTATTAGATTACGCTATTTGTTTTAATAATCTAGTGTATATATTATGCAAACGATAGTTCAACGATAGTTATAGAATGAATTTAAGCGTGACGGTTGTGGGTTCAATTTACGGTCTGGGGAATGAATGAACGCACGCACCAATCAACAAGTAATATGTGAAAAATAGCACGGAAAGTGGGGAAGAGTGTCTTGGACACTAGGTTTCCGCTATATAGCACACATATACATCTGCTATATGCGGAATACATTGTGAAAACTGGTCAGTTTCATTGTTCAATGTTATAAATGATATGAGAAGAAAGCTATATAATATATATATATAACACTAACAAAATTATACCTTACATACTAATATGTACAAGTAGGGTCATTTGGTTTGAACAATGATATTTATCGACGTTACTTATCGAGTCGAAATCGAGTATGTATTTAAAATACTTGCATTTTCTAGTTTGGCTAATACAGGCTACGGCGTTTGATTCCGCTACGGAGATCTCTCTAGCCACCTGCGATATATCTGGAAGATGCGTGAAGCAAAAAAAGATAATATATACGACGTACATATACAGCGTGGCCTTCTCGGTTCACAACGTAGATTTGACCTTCGACAGTCCGGTCAATGCCTCCGTGGGGTGCTATGTGAAACATGCGTATTAAGTGTCTTAAAATAGATTCATTGTAAATAGAATTTAATTACTCTATTTTTCTTCTATATCATTGTATTATTTCATTAAACTGCTATAATTTAACCGTATTTGAAAGTTTAAATTGACATATACTATTGTAATGATTTTGTGTAATGAGTTTTTATATTCGCAGTAATTTATTATAAAAATGTAATTCAACCTCTTTGTTTGATAAAAAGATATGTTTGAAAATATGTTTATAGAATTACGATCGCATGTCAATTGTTAAAGGACGCTTGATGTGGTCGTGAAAATTGTTGACACTTTTAGAATGGGAGCCGAAAAAGAAAGACGTCCTCAAGAATAACATATTGTAATAGGTTTTAAGTAAATATTGTACAGCCGCAACGGTATCTGACTCTGGAAGAAATATAAGTTATGTAAAAGCATCGAAGTATTATGATTTTCATTACATATCAGAAGTGGGATCCCCGTCTTAAAGCGAGGTACGTACAAGCAAACAAGAAGGAGCTAGCTGTAGTATGTATAGTTTTTGATTGTGAATTTAATAACTTTAGAATTGTGTGTGTTGAGTATAAGGATAAGTAAATAGAGATAAGTAAGTACTAAGTAGATTGGGATAGCTGGGCCGTATAAGCGGTGAGCGGGCCGTATAAGCGGAGAGCGATTCCTAGATAAGCCGTAGCTGGGCCGTATAAGCAGTAGCTGGGCCGTATAAGCAGTGAGCGGGCTGTATAAACGGTGAGCAGGCTGTATAAGCGGAGAGCGGGCTGTGTAGATAAGCGGTGAGCGGGCCGTAGTTGAAAAGTAGATAATTTTATGTGTTTTAAATAACTGCGCTTGCTTGTTCGTGGCTGGTTGTGGCCGCGGGATGTCAGGCGTAGTGCGTAATAGTATTTGTAGATAATGTGAGCTTAAATTGATATTTTTGGTGTATTTATATTGGTTATTTTAGTAAAATTTTTTTTATTCAGTTTGACTTTAGATTTGTTGATATTTTGATGATAGAACGAAACGAATCTAGAAAAAAATTTTAAAGAAAAGATTTTAAGTACAGTTTTGTGAATTCACTATAAGAATTTATTTATTGACGTTTTGACGACGAAAATAATTTTAGAATGACATTTAAAAGAAAATGCTTTTTGATTTGACAATATAAAAACGTCATTTTATTTACAAAGATTATTTGTTTTTAATGAAATTTTTTGCATTAATTTGAGGGACATGGAGTCGTATGATGTGTATTAGACCCTAGAGAAACTACCCAATGAAATGAGCGCAATGAGAATGAGAAAATGCAAAACATTAGAAGGTCTTCGCGGCCGTAAGAGTCGTCGACATCTTCTGATGAGGGGTTCGTCTGATGTGGTGAAACGTGTCAGTGATATAAAGAGTCGCAAAGGAACTTTTTACTGGTATACAAAGGCAATGTTCACATTTATATATTTCTGTGTAATAGATAAGGATTAAAGTCCTAATTTAGTAAATGATGTTATGGAAGTTAATAGATCAATACCTACAATTAAGGTATTACATATATAAGATATTAGATAATTAAATGAATGTGCTGAAATGTATAACTACGATGAGAATTAGATTATAAATTTTTCTCTTTTGATTTTAATGGGTCTTGCAAGAAATTGGTTCGTATCGACAACTAAAGTTGAAAAATTTAAGGCTAATACTATGTGATATAAGAAAATACGTGAATATTTCTGTAATAAATTCCTTGTCTTAATAGATGTGACTAAAGTGAAAGAAATATTTATTGATTGTGTTAGAATATGAGAAGTAGTAAAAACCAGAAGATTTATTGATTTATCTTAGCTCCTGTCATGCATTTAAAGTAGAAAATAGTCTCAATCGCGTATCAGGTCAGGATTAGTATCAAGATCAGGTGACGTCTCAGTGTTGTAAATATCATAAGTCATACTTGTGTTGGTTTGATCTGCTAGTTCAAAATTTTATATATTTAAATATTTTTTTTATGTAACTTTTACTATCAATTATTATATATCAACAAATATACTGAAAGAGATTAATAGAAAAGCGAGAAGAAAATCACAACATAAGGTACTGCCACCAGTGACCTACAATTATAGAGATTTGTTTTTAATTTTAGTGAAGAAGGACCTAACTAAATCCATATATGAGCCTTGCTCTCATTTAGTACAATATGTATTTATAATATATGTATTTTTGCCATTTTCTTTAATAACGAATTGAAACGTACATAGAGTGCTTTAATATCAATATCTGCATGTTTTAAGCTAGTTAATTTAGTCAATATGTAAGCTAATATTAAACTTACACTTAGTTTCTTTTCATCTCTTGGACCTCTATCCATAGGAAGAATCACGATCACTCAATTTTTGAAAATTTATCTGATAACTAGGCAGGCATTAGCCCTGATTTAAACTTGTATAACAAAATAGAGTTACGTAACTTGCTATTTGCAGATGAGATTAGTCAGATTTGTCCAGAAATATGTTTACTCTTACAAACTCGAAACCTTAGCAATTGTTAAGCTCGCAAAAGATCGCAATTTGTTGCTGTTAGTTAGTTTATAATAGTTTATAATGGTAATTGCTACGTACGATGTTATTTTAATTTAATGCGATTTAGTACCCTATATAACATGGTTGTCATAAATTAGTTTATTTTCGTCCACAACGGAATATCGATTAACGAACTATCACTGCATTGTTAACGTTGTTTTAAAAAAAATATTTATATGTTGAGAATTAAATTTTTAGGCAATTCAATAAAAGTCAGTTTGCAGCAATTTTGTCGTGCAAACATGCTTATAATTAATATAATCTTTTTGTTCATAAACTAAGTCTACTCATTAAGCGTAAATGGGCAACAAAGGTTTCTAAATTTATCTTAAAAAGTATGTTAAAAGAAATTTTAAAAAGTCAGGAAAGATCCTTAGGAAATTAATAGGGAAGATAATAAGAAAATTAATAGAAAAAAAAAAAAATTTTTTTTGTAACATTATGTATACACAGTACTATTATATGGAAAATTCTTTTTATTTGTATAACTCAGTCTTAAAAATTATTTTTAGCTTTTAAAATTTCTCATCCTTGATATTTTTATCTAAATTCAGTACGTTTTCAAATATAAAAATTTACGGTAAAACTTACCATGTTCAAATTGAGTTACTCAGAATTGGTCAAATCTTGAAAGAATAAACTTTACAACTTTGTATCAAATATGTTTTTAAATCACTTTTATACAAAAATAGTTCAAAGATCGTTTCAAATATTTCAACTATAGCTAACTCTCTGTTCATTTCGTTCCGTGGTAGGATCAGACATTTAAGTTCTTGAGCAGTTCAGGGTACACGTTGTACCACTTAATTTAAATTGGCACGTTCATATTGGAGAATTTTGAAATCATTGTAAACTCGTTATTGCGTTTTTCATGAGGCTAATCTTAAAATAACGTAAGAAATTATTTAGTATTTTTCGCCTTATAGTTGTAAAAACTCAACATAGCCGTTTTTTTTGTCATATCAATGGCACGACGCTGAATTCTATTGAATGTAATGTTTTCAAACGTTTTAAATCCCAGCTAAAAGCACACAGGCTCTGAGAATATCTATTTTGTATGTACACATTATAACCACTAAGAAGAAATTTTGACAAATTTTAATCCTAAAGGGATGACATGGGGGTGAATGTTTGCTTGAACACGTTTACGTTTTCACGTTTTTCACGGCTTATTAGAATTTACCCGTAAACTGAAAATAACTTTAATAATTTTAATAATTAATATTAGTTAATAAATATCTATAAATATTTGTTGATATTGGAAATTGTATTGTTATAATTAGTTTTTCTATACAATATAATATTAGTATATGTTTGTGAATAATTGATACTCATCACACCACAATCCACACCAGAAGCACCAGGTACCCTACAAACATCACATGCAGTAGATTTTCATGATCTTCTAGTTCACATTCACAATTTACAAATCTATTCATTTTCACTGCAAAACACATTAAATGTACGTATAAGGGGAAGACGGTAGAACTGTATTGCCTTAAAATTGCCTGGTAGAGATCGCTTATAGAGATCGATTAAATATATATATTTTCTTTATTTTATAGTGTATCTTTATTATTATTATGAGATTACCAATATAATAGTTTCAAATATCAATATACTATTCTTATTATTTTATACATTTAACAATGAAATCAAAGTATTGGCGGAAAATTTAACCGAAACTTAATATACAAAACACAAATAGCTAAATTTTATACACTATAAGGAAAGAAAAAAATTAACAATAATACGAAAAGAAATGTTATAAAGACAGCCGACTGTTAACTTTATAGTAATATACTCAAACTCGCAGGTCCGCGCACGGGCAATATGCGGAGATATTATAATTGTTTTTGAGTTAATCGGGAAACTGGTTGCCCTTTATCCTGGACATAGAGCGAGTGGACTGAGTAACCCAATCTTATGAACGGGGTGTAAGGGTTCCTATGTTGATTTGTGATCTCGTTTGACTATGTCATAATATCTGTAACTGAATTACACCTGCTAATAAATAAATAAATAAAATAAATAAATACGTATAGATAAACAAGCATGTAGCGAGTTGACGTTAGAACATAATATTTATATTTGTTTTTGCTTATTGATGTGACATTAAGTTGAAACTAAAAAAAAATACTCTATATATTTCCTTGCTTGCAAGTGTTCTTAATCTCAGGATAAGCGTATACAAGCGCACAGACAAACAACACAAATCGACAAAACAGACAGACAATATTTAAAAAGAATCTTGCGTTATTGATAGTTCCTCTTATTAAAGGTAGATTTCCTCTTATTTCTTGGAGGATCTTCAGCTTCACTTTCAGCGATAAGTTACAAATTTGTTATAAGTATGTGGGTAAAGCACTGAGAATTCAAAAAAATCTTCTGGTCTCAGAAATATTGTTTTTTATGAATTTATATGTGAGGTCTTGAATTTTTATTATCAGAAATTATCAGAAATATTGTTTTTTTATGAATTTATATGTGAAGTCTTGAATTTTTATTATCAGAAATTCAGTCAGAAATTATCAGAAATATGGTTTTTTATGAATTTATATGTGAAGTCTTGAATTTAATGTGAATTTTGTTAGATAATATGAGATTGTAGTACTCGTAGCTCTATAAGACGCGATCGTTTAATTATATTAGTGGTTGTTACTTATTGGTAAGACAGGCGATTAAGACCTCGGTTAAGTTTTGAGGATACAGCATCTATGATACTGGAGGAAGATAACGTAAGAAGCATCAGGAATCCATATGATGTTAATCACAGCCTACAAAACGAAGGAAGTATGGAATGAGTTTTTGAAAAGAGTGATGTCAATTAGGCCGAGAGACAATATTAATAAATGTACCTGTTATTTGTAATCGACCGAATGTAATGATTAAAGAGTATTGTTGACGTTTACTGGTTTAGTGAGTAGTCGTGCGTCAGGAGACTGCACGAAGTAGGATGGCCGAATGTAATGATTTTGTGTAATGAGTTTTTATATTCGCAGTAATTTATTATAAAAATGTAATTCAACCTCTTTGTTTGATAAAAAGATATGTTTGAAAATATGTTTATAGAATTACGATCGCATGTCAATTGTTAAAGGACGCTTGATGTGGTCGTGAAAATTGTTGACACTTTTAGAATGGGAGCCGAAAAAGAAAGACGTCCTCAAGAATAACATATTGTAATAGGTTTTAAGTAAATATTGTACAGCCGCAACGGTATCTGACTCTGGAAGAAATATAAGTTATGTAAAAGCATCGAAGTATTATGATTTTCATTACACTATAATAAAAATATGCTAAGCATGCTTTGACATTCATTTTGTTCGGTCAGTGCCACTGCCCACTGCCCACTGCGCACTGCCCAGCGATGGCGGCGCATAAGGGAAACGTTATTGCGAAATGAATACGAGAATATACTGCATTCCGCTAGTACTTATTAATATGTTGTTTATAAGTATAAGTATGTCTCTGTAATCCTTCAGGCAGCTTCGTAACGAATGGTCCAATATTTGGCTCAAGCCTTTGCCTCCTAGAATATTTTAGTTAAGCAATTTATAAAATTTCATATTTGAACATTCTATTTTCTTCAATATTGTTTGTTGACTAATGGCAGTTCCAGAACATCGACGCTGGCGTGGAGACAGGGAGGCTGCCGGTTATCAGTGCAAATATCATTCATTTAGGAAAAATTTTATTGATAATGACGTAAAGAGTTGCAAGTGAGAGCCTCTGTTTGCGCTAAGATTTCCCGAGTGTGCCTTTTACGCGTTTACTTCGTGATAACACTTTATCGGGCATGTCAGATGCGAGGGTACCACGAGCAGTTCGTACGTCGCAGATAAGCTGCCGGCTGCCTCTGGAAGATGGAACACGTGATTATTTCGAATAAATATTTAACGAAGCGCCTCGTTACGAAAGTCTATTTTAGTCGCATTTGCAAAATACAAATGTATTATGCTGTAAATACACCGTTACAATATACTTATTTAAACGATTTATTATTCAGTCACTACAGTAAATATTTTAATAGTTGCTGCTGCAATATAAGCTTTAATTGGAGCGGATTACAGATTAGATGACATACAAACGCCGAGGTGGCTCTGACCGCAGGACTGGCGCACATGTAGGTACTGCAGCTTGCATCGAAACGATTAACTTGATGTAATACGAAATGTCGATAGCTTATAGCCTTTTTATATAAGCTCAGCGTTCTATATGAACATATTTTTCGGATTAGAACTTCGGATTAGTTCCTGATGTTAGCGCGTTCAACCGGACCAACTCTTCATCTTCATAACATCAATATATATATATATATATATATATATATATATATATATATATATATTATATATAACATGGTTACGACATTAATTCGTGCGCGTGCGCAGGTTGTAAAGAAGTATAATTGCAAGTACTAAGTAGGTACCGTCGGCACGCGCCGGGGTTCCCCGCCGGCCCCGGTGCAATCAGTCAACTAATTGCATAGATATTATTGCGTTTTATAGCTCAGAATAGAAAACATTATGTGAACTGAGAATCAGATGACACGCTTCCATTATTGTTGTCATCAAATTATCACTTCACCAGCTCGAGGAGGCCCCGGAGGCCTGTCCCGTCATCATTATAGATGCATTCCCAGCATTCATTTTGTCGTTGTGTTACAATTAGTATAATTCAAATGACGTGGGAAATGTTTAACGGTCGACAGACAGACATGTCTTGAATGATTATTTACAATTATTTGTTCTATCACTTTTTATGATGATTGACTTAATTTTTGTAATATATTTTATAAAGTGTGATTTCTTTGACTAGAAAATATCTAAGTCTTCAAATACATTCTTTAATATGTAATTTACATGTACAAGTACGGTTTTCATTATTTTTATGAAGTAATACTTATATTTTTCATATTTATTAGTCACCCGCAGTCCCCGAGCAGGTCTAAAGTTTGAATCATTCACCGTTATGTCTTATTTCTTTACATAATGTGTTCATTGACAAGGCCGGTCTCGCAAGTCACGGTGCTATTCGGTGTTGGAGGGATTTTGTCACCGTTTACACGTAATTGTCTAGTGATACATACATCTGAGAACTATTTCAGAGTAAGAAGTGAACGTATTACGTAGTAAAATAGCCTTCAAATATCCCAACAAACATTCTTTTTGCGAATATTCGGCTTAAAGAACTACAATAGGTGCCGCTTCACCATATATATCACTTACTGACATTATTTAAGTTGTAGAGCAAATCAAGAGCGTGAGTCCTATAGGAGGCTACCTGTCTTATAAGAATTAGGTAAAGATGAACCGCTTAGTGGTAGTGAGTGGTAGGTCAGTGGTAAGTTAGATTAGCCAACATTACGCAACTGCGGGGTAAGCGGTCGGAGAGAGCGGCGTGACGCACCGGGGTAGCCCGCACCTCCACGCCGGCCTCCGCGCCTCGTAATGCTTGATACTGGTTCCAAATGAGGTAAAAAACTTGCACAATCCTTGGAGACGACCAAATCGACACGCTGAGATACGTCATGGATTTTTTTAACTGGTTTTGGAGAATGACTCGAACTTTTAGCTTTCAATGTTGACCTTCAGACGTTTAATTAGACATTGTGTAAGTTGCATGTCTATTTATAGTTTTATAAGAATAGACACGCGAATGAGTGACGATGAACGTTCTTTTCCCAAATCGTTTTGTCTTACTATCTTAGTAATAAAATGAAAATAATATTTTTTATAGCTCATATGAAAATCGTGTATATAAATTAACCTACACTATATATATCAAACTAAATGTTTAAATAAATATACGATAATGAGTTCGTGTTGTAAGCATCTCCGCGTAGTATCTGACGGACGTTTCCGACATCAAGCTTTCACTCTCGCTCTCTTCCAGACACCGTTATATTTTTAATCAAATATGTTATTGCATATGATATATATTGAGAGCACAAACGCTTGCTAGATCATCTCCGCCGATATACAGGTGCGGCGCGGGAGCACTAGTGACAGCCATAATACGCGTATACCACGTGGAGAAATATGGAAATATTTCTTTTTCCCGTTAATAATAAGCAACGTCGTGTAAAGTGGGTCGCGCGCGGTCGCTGTGTACGTGGTGTGGTATGTGGCACCTTCACTGGCGCCTTCGCGGTCTTTCCGTGTCCTTGACCCCCGCGTCGTATTCGTATTCGTATACGTGTACATATATCCTAATGACTTGCAATACGTAATTGCATAACAATATGCAATTACTCATACGTTTTACAAAATGCAACATATTAGGAAAATATTATACTTACGATACAGTATTAGGTATACTATATTTTTTAATGTAATAGAGGTACAGGACACTTCATGTTGTTAAATTACGCTGTCAGTAATTTTCTTTTCTCCATTCTAGTAACGAAGCGCAGCGTTGAGTTCCGCCGGTCAACGCGCAATGTATCGAATTCGGCTTGAAAGTGAAGAGCGGAAGAGCGGCGATTGTTAATTAGTGCAAGTGTGTTTTTGTTTTGTTCTGTCCTGTCAAAGCAGAGAACAGTCTAAGATGATGGCATTTCGAATATGTTGGCAGAAAACTATACACAAGTTTTTGTTTCTGTCAGTCAGGCATTACGTACTTATATAAATATATTTTCACATTGACAAAGAAAACGCAGCCAGATTAGGCAGTGTTTTCAGTAATAAGATCAACGACATGCGCACGCCGCGCACATACCGCATGCTTGTAGCACTGCATGATGCAAAGCCTGTCGACTCCTGCATCATGCATTACGAAACTCTGTTTGTAGTACTTACTAGACTCCTGGAAGGAGTATCAGGTACTGGGCCTCGAGTATCAGCTCGTGCTCGAGCTGCAGCTGCGCGACGCGACGGTTTCGCAGTCTCTTATAAAAAAATAAATTAGGTAAACACTAAGTGCTAAGAAACTCAAATATGTGCTATAAATTAAATAAGACTCAAGCAAGTTAATTATTACTTTACAGATCTTATCATCATCATCATCATCATCATCATCATCATCAAACCAGCTTCATAAACAATATTATTGTGTTATTAAACGTTAATCTAATGTAGTTTCTTAGATTTAATTTTATAATTAAAATCGATATAATAAAAGCGTGGTTACAAACATAGTTTTAAACTTTTTATTAGCAATTCCAAATTTAAAATTAAAGTATCAGAGAAAAAGACAAGGCAGACTCTCGTTCGGGTCAAGTTATGCCAGTGTCGATATACTTAACTAAAGAGCTTCGCAAAAAGCTGTTCATACGTATGTCTCTATATAGAGACATAGTAACATTTGATTTATTTAGGCCCATGTATATAATAAATAACAAATGCATTCTCGATACAGACAAATTTATTGTGGCTTATAAAAGCTTTGATACGACGATGGATTCTGCTCGACCTCGATCTGCCTTCTTCAAGGCGGCGCCCTTGGCCGCTGTAACTTGTACTTCAAGAAGAGTCTATCATTCATATTTCTACAAATATTTTATGGATCAGTCTGCTTCAAAAAGAGATTTTTATTTAGCTTCACACTGTATCTCAAACACAGGAAGGCTGGCATAGATTTAATCTAGTGATATATACGAGTATATAAATTCAGACACTTCATTTTCCCAATTTTATCCGATTGTGAGAAAATAATTAATTTCCCTGAGAGAGCTCGAACTGACGACTCACTGCGTCACGATGAAAAACAATACCTAATAAAAATATATGTTAAATTCTTAATTTGTCAAAATAACATATTGGGCTTATTTAATCCTACACTGCCATTAAAAATGGAAGCAAATATGTACAAACATTTATACTCAAATTCGTTTATACATACGCAAATAATTATTTTCCTAGTTGCAAATTAATCTAATGCGACTTATAAAAGTTTCTCGCTAAGATGTCGTGTTTCATTCCAGTGGAGCCACCTCCGGGCGTCTATGTGTTGTAGATGTGAGAAAATAGTACATGTTATGTGCAATTAGCAATTATACGAGTAAAACCGAATCCAATAAATCATTGAAAGTTGTAACAAAAAATATTTTGTTAATATATAGTCGTGGAGGCCAGTCGAGGTGCAGCGGCACAAAAGGGTAAAACCGACTCGTGGGTTCGATCTCCACTCCAAGAGATGAAATATTCATTTAAATTTATATTTCCGTTTCTTCACTCTGATGTCGAGGCAAAGCGCGGCGTTGAGTACTGCCACTCAACACACAATGCTTCCAGAACTTGACAGAAAGTGGGGAACGGAATGCCTTAACACTAGGTTCCTTCTGCCTACCCTGCTGTGTGCTCCCACATTTTTTTCTAATATAGTCGTGGTTGTAGTGGTGCAACGGCATACCTACTAGGGATAAAGAATTACTCTTATTTCTTCGTTTTGATAAAAAGACAAAGTGCAGCATTTAATATTTTAAATAGAGCAGAAAGTGAGGAAAGGCAAAGAAAGTGGGCGTGCGCGCGCGCATGCGGCAAGTGGCACCCGGTTCACTCACCTCAGCACCACAGCCACAGCTCGATAGTCATTAAGTCCGCTATACATTGACTGATATGTGGTTTTTCCTAATTATGCTTATTTTGACAGCAGCTACGTGGGGGTTGAACGAACCGCTGTCTATACAACTCAAATTTTACATGTAATTTGAAAGAATATATTATCTTCAACTAACGCATTTAGCTAAAACCTTAAATATTGTAAATCCTGGCCTGGCCGGACACAGCGCAACTCGAAGTCGAGCTGAGTGCAAAAAAGAAATCCAAGTCCGTCGTGTTATTTAAAGATGACGACGAAACAAATATTGTTCGTGACAACTGAATGACAACATGTGAGGTTGTGTTGTACTGATTAATTATATTTATTGCGCATAATTTCTTTTTTCTACGCGCAATTACATTACAATGAATTACTTGCGTGCGAAAAAACAAATTATGCGCAATTAATTTTTTTGATTAAAATAAGAAAATATTTTTTGCACTAAACTGAGTACGTAAAATATATCTCAGTCAGAAAAAGTTCAGTCAATTTTTTTTTTATTTAAAATTTCAATAAGTTTATATTGTTTTTGTTTTAAGCTGTATGTATAATTGCGAATCGAAATAAGACTCTAGTAGATCAATAAGTAGTAGGTTATATGTTCGATTTCCACTCGAGGACATTTCCTTGAAATACCTTTCACACACTTTGATTGTGTCTCCTGCTATAACATCAGAAAAGTACAAATTTGTCATTGTTCCACCGAGCGAGCGATATGTGAAGGTAGTTGAAAAGGTTGATTTACTGCTCGCCTCTGTTATTCTGTTATTGTTTACTTTAACGAGGGTATTTTATAAAATTATAATTATCACAGCAAACAGTTATTCTGACGTTTTTTAAATATGTTATACTGATAACGAGTATTTTGGATCGCTAAATATTTATAGAGAGATTATGTGACAGCTCCAGTGGCCCACCAGTATTGTGTGGTAGGACGTCAAAACCGTGAAGTTCAATTAACGGAAAGTTTTTGTATTTATTTCTTTTCATTTTTTATAAATATAGAAAATCTTTTTTGAAGATTGAGTAAAAAAATATTTAATTTGGCTCATAATTGAGTTACAGGTACATGTATGTAGATATATGCGTATAGAGCTTTTAGCAACGATAGTGAGACATAAATGTTATTTGTTTGATTTGGGTTCGTATTGCACCCAATGAGCTGTAATGTAATATATGAATGAATATACGTCGATGAAGTTAAGAAAAATAATAGGCATATCATTACGAAATATAAATATATGAGAGTAAAGAGCCGCTGGTGGCCTTGCTTTGCTGTGCAGGTTACAATTGTTCATGTCCTCGTTAGAATCCTCTTTTGGCCTGAACTCCATGGAGAAATAAGGTGAATAATTAATTTCACTATAATAATATATGTATATATTCAGATAGGAAATGTTTAGTTCTTTTTTTTTATTTCGATTCGTGAATCTGGAATCGTTTTAAGTTTCAAAATAGTTGAAGTTTTTTTGCAAATTGCGCTGTTCCTAAAATCACACGTGAGTACAAATATAAATTAGTGTTTTGTAATTCTCAAAGACTTTAATTTTTTTATAGTAAATACGTTATCAGTGTATCAAGTACAGGCTGTCACGCATCAAGTGGGATCTGCGTTATCTCGCCCGAAACATTAGTTGATGTTCGAATATTCGGAGCACAACTTATATAATTAACAATTAAATAATAATGTCATTCTATGTAATTTTTTTTTCAGCTTCACGCCGTATCCCGCACACAGCAGGGTAGGCAGAGGGAACCTCGGTGTTAAGACTCCGTTCCCCACTTTCTGCCGAATTCAGGAGGCATTGCGTGTTGAGTGGCAGAAATCAACGCCGCGCTTTGCTTAAATACCAGAGCGAAGCAAAATGGATATATAAACGTAAAGAAATATTTCACTTCCTCGAGAGGGAATCGAACCCATAATCGTCGCGCTACACCCTTGTGCCACTGCGCCACAACGGCCTCGTATATGACACCAAAATGACACTATATTAAATGTGAGTTATAAGCATCACTAATCTAAAGTCGATGTTTTTATCTGAAAACACTCTATTAAGCAAATTCTGAGGAGCGCAAAAAAAATCTCATTACCAACTATATATATAGTGTCACCGTAGTGGCTTGAAGAAAATTATTAAAATTTTACTTGATTTAAATCAAAGAAATATTTCTATGAGTTATGTACCTCTTTTATCTCATCAATCTTATTATATTTACGTCATATACTACACATTTGTCAATTTGATAATTCTAGGAAATGAAATATTTAGAATCTGGTGTCGAGGCAAAGCGCAGGTTTGAGTTCTCGCCACTCCACACGTAAAGCCTCCCGACAAGCCGCGAGTAGTCCTGGACACATCGGTGTTCACGTCCTCTGATGAGGTTAAATTAGAAACAAAGACATATTGATATGCCTCTTTTTGAGGCCCGTCGTTGTATAGGAGCAGGAGCAGGAACAAATTAAATATTGTTGTTACTTTGCTCAAGTGTCGAAGCTAAGCGCGGTGCTTAGTTTCGCCAACATGCAATGCCTCCAGATTTTGGCGGAAAATAGAGAACGGAGTGAAAATCACAAAATTCTCTACTACTGCCTATCCTGCTATGCGTAGAATAGCCAAGCCATGAATATTGCGTATATACATGTCAAAATTGTAACCTTCTCTTTTTAGAACTCCTGTTTCTACAGACAAACATACAGATATAGAGTTTTAATGAGAACGCAATCCTCTGGAGTTCTCTGTCTCTCTCTACTTTTCGCTTGACATCATTTAAAATTATTCAACGCTCTAATTTATATAATCTTATCTAAAAATAAATACATCAGGTATATTAAAATATAATATGTTAAAAATAAATGGGGTCTTTTATAAATTTATAAAGTTAGTAAGTGTTATATTTAGAAGTGGGGCGAGAGGAGCTCACTCTCTTATCATCTTTTATTTATGTATCTTGTAAAGAAATGAGGTACAATGGCGTGACCTTAAAACTATTAACGGTGTCACCTGCACGTAAGGCTTCGTCCACGTTTAAAGATAAATTTATAACTATTTGAGATGAGTGCTGAATGAATATATTACATATTGTATTTAAAGGAAAAAAGCGTGTGCATAGCATTTTTATTTCAACTTTCCATCAAATTAACTTCAATAAGATTAAATTTACTTAAATTTCATAGAAATATTGGAAAAATATAAAACTCTTCTATAACTGAATGTGCTGTCACTTACTTATAGAAGAGTTTTATATTTATGTCGAAAAGTTTTATTTTTTAAGTGAGTGGGGAGTTTTACGTTTTAAAGTCATCGAGGTCAAGTCATTTTATGAACAAGAAGAAAAAAAAAATCTCTAATTATTTTAACAGAACTATCTTTAATATAGCCTTACAATCATATTAATTTAATATTAAATGAATAGATTATATCCGTACCACGAATTTACAGTACGTTCCAAACCTAATGTTTGCGTGACGCAGCTCTCGTGTGCCGCAGCGACGTGACGTGCCGTGACGTCACACCACGCCCACGGCCGGACCTCCTCGGTGCCCCACATATGGATCGAACTCGTATCCGTCGTCATAGTTATTACGTATATCCTTCATTTGTTTATTGATAGAGTAGGAACATACGGACTATTGTTGTAGCGAGTGCGGCATGTGGTGCGGCATCATTGCTTAATGATGACGCGAATGTGAACACGACAAATAGCTTAGTCATTCAGTTTGCACGATTGTACAGCATCTCGGTCCAGGATGAGGGCGAGGCGGATGTAATATTGTTCGTATTTATGTCATTAAACGTGATTTATATAAATAAAAAGTAAATTTCGTATTATTTTTTACGTAACAGTATACTACATGTAAAATATCTTACCACCATATGTGGCCTGTGCCAACTGTGCCAATTTGGGAACACACTTCCTACCTCTCACACTTATTTTTTTGATGTTTTTTATTTCTTTCAAAAAACTAACTTTCTTTTAATTTTTTAAATCTTTATTATCCGTTCACGCATCACTCTTAAGGGGTCAATAAGCGTAAAATCGAGAAAACAGTGGCTTATTACTAAATTCTTCGTTGAAATTGTGCTGCAAGAATAACTGGTGTGTGACTGTCAGTCACGCATGGGTTCTAGTCTCATTGTAATTACTGTTTGTTTCTTAGTTTATTATAAATTATAACTGATATAGTAAAAAAATATATATAAAAATCAAGGCAAAATCCGTCTCTTCGAAGCTCCGACTTTGATATCGATTGGTTCAGCGATCTCTTCCATAGACTTTAAACTCCTAGTGCGAGCAACTGGTCGCAACAGGTTGGCAAGTAATCTTATGTGCATTATCTGCAGTAATTATTAACATTTTTTATGGCTCATAAAGAACAGATACACACATATCTGACTAAGCATAAAACGGCTACGAGCTTGAAATCACTGAGAATAGCAGGAAGAAGACACAGTTATTAAGCGACACACCTACCTCTGCGTGACACACCCATGGGAACATCGGCCAGCGAGTCTCTACAAACGTAGTTTGTAGAGACATTGTACATTAAAACTAACTGCAACTACTTAATTTCATTTTACTTCTTCAAATCGGTAAACTTAGTGCACAACTGTAACGTATGTAACGTAATTAACGTAATTACCGTAACGGAATTATTTATTAAGTACAAAATTGTTTTCATTTATTACTCTATTTACTTACGGCGTTTAATTTCGCTAATCAAAAATTAATGTAAATGATAATAACATACAATCACATACAACGTAGAGCTTTGTTCAGTTCGGTTCACTTTGTTCAGAGGTACGGGTCACCTGGCTATAAGTGATCATCGCTGCCCACGAGCCCGTGTACAGGTGCGTTGCAGGCGCTACAGGTGAGGTATGCCATTCCACAGTTAGGTGGCTCTTGGATGGAAGTTCTTATGAAACCGCACAGTGGAGTGCCACACATCCACGTGGTGTGGGTGCTACTTTAGCTTGTGACGTACTGTACGGTTAGAAAATTCGGCGACAGATAACATGTCAGACAGTTCTTCAGAACATTCCCCATGATAAATATGATAGAGAACACAGAGTGAGGATATCCCTGCTCTCGTATATACATACATATTATAAAAATATGATTACATACTTATGTACATAAATGAGCAAAAAATTTAATCTAACACCTGCAGGTGTTAGATTAAAAATTTTCTCTAAATCTAAATTAAAAATATTATTTAAAAAAAAAACTTGTTTAAGATAATTTCAAGTGATTTGGATTGATTGGAGTTTTTTTCGATGAAATGTAGTGAATGAGTCACGAGCCGCAGCGCACATGGCGCTCCTGATGGCGTAATTGCAAGATGACATACTAAAGCAATTAAACAGTTTAACTACCAACAATTGTTTGTAGAGTCAGCGAATGAACGAATCCTGCTCATTCGTAAAACCAACATCACATCTTAAACATAAATGTGAAATAAGAGCCAAGTTTAATACTAAGTACGCCGATTTATTTGAGTGTCGAGTTCTGTATTCACTCACAAAACTTAAGGCTCTAAGAGCTCCACCCTACAATCTTTTACCAACAGGAATTATTATATATATTTCTAATTAAGTACTTGTAATTATTACTAGTATTAGCAGCTTGTAATGCTGAAAAATCTCCAAGTCAAATTTTGAATTTGAATATCCCAAGTGAACAGGACTCATCAACCACTAAAAGAGAGGGACTCTTTTAGTGGTGAAGTCGAGAACGACGTATTACCATCATGATTTTGATGAAATATCATTACTTTTTGTCAAGAAATTATTCGAGGCCAATTGTGCCGCCGAGGCACAGGTGTGTGACAGAGAACACTACTAGTTGTGGTTTCGATGCCATACGAGGAAATGAAAAAATTATATTAATTTATATTTTCATTTCATTGACTCTCTGGTCTATAGCACACTACAAAGAGCAGTCTTGAGTTTTGCCTCCAAAACTCGCCACAAAATGGGAAACGCAGTGTCGCAGGTGTACATTATAGTGCACACACATTTTTTTTTATGTTTAGCTTCACGCTGTATCCCGCACACAGCAGGGTAGGCAGAGAAAACCTAGTGTTTAGCCACTCCGTTACCCACTTCTTGCTTTTTTTGTTTCTTACTGATAGACGAAGAAAAGCTTAGAATTCTGCCACTCAGCACAAAAAACTTCGCAGAAGTGAATGTCTTAACACTACATTCTCCCTACCTATCCTGCTATGCAGAAAAAAGTGTGTATATAATTGTATAGCAGGAAAAAGTGCAAGCTTCACATCGAACACCTGTGACTCACAGATGAAACTTTTATTTATTCAAATATAAGAGTTAAAATGTGGATCGTTATCTAGTAATTAATTTAATGACACTTGCTATGTACTTTCGATGCGTGTGATCTTTCATTCATATTTGATGATTCACAACATAGATGCTTCAAAGGTCTTTCTCTTTACGATTCTATAGATTTCTAGACCGGTCACACCCTAAACAAAAGACGGCGGCGATAAAAAAATATACCAGAAATAGCACAATCAACGTTAAGCTCACCATTTTAACTGAATACAACAAAAGCAATGTTCCACGAACACATTAACAAACAAAAACTTATCTGCGATGCGGTCATTGTAGATATGTATTTGTGAAGTATGAATGGGAACTTGGCACCGACGTGTGGCTTAAGAGATTTAAGACGCCGGCGCTAAGTGCGTCAAATACTCGGAAGTCCTGAGCCGTTGTCAGTTCCGGCCCGACAGCTCTTTATCTGCAGCTTTGTAGACAGAGCTGACTGATTCATAGTTAGGTGTATTGATAAGTTTGAACTTTTATGCGATTCCTAGTGGTGGTAAAACCCTCTTTATTGGTTTTAATGAAGTTAGAGTAAATACATATTTACATACGTATTGTGGTTTAAAAAACTTTTAATTTGATTTGGCATATTTTTTTCAATGAACTTAAGAACAAAAATAATATTTATTTTGAGAATGCGCTAAAATGACAAGCATTTCTCATATTTTCTTACTCGCGTACGTACGCGTTTCCCTCTTGTCTACATCATAGTGGGCCGATTCAAAGCCACTGTCGTGATAAGTAGCGAGAGATTTAGTAAAATCTTAAATACACAGTTGTCACACAGTTTGTTTTTTCTGTTCTCTAGAGATCTGATCTTTAGAGATCAATCTTAAGAAAAATATTGTGATGACTAATCCATGAGCGAATTAATCGAACAACTTTTTATAAAATATATACTAATTGCTATAATTTTTTGTGGTGCTCAAAAATCTGCTCATATTATCGTATTAAATTAAACGTACAGCCCACATTGACTTCTACAATTACTTTATTTACTAAACGGTCATTACAATTATTTTATTCGCTTCTTTCTTCCATTTCACGAGGTAGCACTTGGTGTTTCACATTATTAGACAGTACGCAGAATGTTTTATAAGAAGGTGTAACTCTATCGCACTAATATTATAAATGTGTGTTTGTACGGATGGATTCTTGTTCCACTTTCACGCAAAAACTACTGAACGAGTTTCATTTTCTATTCTCTCTTATTCTATTCTTTCTTAACAACAATATAGTTTATACATCAGAATAGGACATATGCTATAATTTATGTAAGATTTTGTATACTTCGACAACAATAAGAAGAAGCAGGCAAAGCCGCGTTTGGATCTCTAGTGTTTTAGACGTTTCGTATCAAAAACCTTTCAGGTTAATTTCTTATTAATTTATTAATTTAATTCGCTTAAACTTACATCAATCCTATATTCATTAAGAAAACGTATAAAACTTTTAGCGCATCTGAACGAATATATCTATGTAGTTTAAGGACATCTGTTAGAAATGTTCACGACATGAGTCAGAGACGCGCGCCTACATTTAGATCGGTCACTCGTATTTAATTAATAAAAGCATTTAGTTTGAAGTAAAAAATATAGATAGACTGATGGGTATTATAGTTATGATACTTATAAAACGTGAAAGCTTTTACATAAAAAAAAAACCAGACACGCGCGAGTTGGGCACGCCCGACGAGGGTTTCGTAAAAATCCAGATTTCCTAAATCATTTATCAGGATTAGGATTCATTCGAACTATCGGTTATAATACCAAATTTAATCGCTCTTTTAATTTTTTTTTTCACAAAGATTAATGGCGTCCCACAGCCGATTTTTTAACGTCACCTATCTAAAAACACGTGACCTGCTAAAACGAATCTAACGATACCTCAATTATGTAAATTCGTTCAGTGGTTCTAGAGATATGAGGTAATAAAAAATATTATACATATATACATACATACATACATACATACATACATATAGAAATATTGTCCGAGGAACGAATGCATCTGCACATGCGCAAAAATGCTAACATATATATAAGATACGCACGAAAAACATAACCTCTCCATAGCAGTCGGGAATAATATAAACAAAAAATTAATCAAACGAATATTAAAATCAATATGCAATCATTAAATGCAATTTATATATCACTTAAAAAAACCCAGCTATAATGTGGCAGAAGTTACTAAGCAGCGATATAGGAACTTTATTTATCCTCAAATATCTTATAATACATTAAAATTTATACAAAATGGTTTGTTTTTAAAGTTTTATAAATTTATATTATGATTGATACGTTGTTAGGATCGGTCGTACTTATCAAATCTACAGAATCGATACAAGGAAAACACATTTCGTTCGCCGGCAATATTGTCTCTTGAGATTTCCTATGCGTACTCAGGATGCGTCTCTACGTCAGCAGGCGGCGCTCACCACGCAGCATGCAGGACTACGTGGGAAGTGTGAAGTAACTGACGCGTGCTGTTACATAACTCGGTCGTGACGTCAACATTACTACATGGATTAACTCTGAGGGTAATTTCTATAACAGATTATTAGAGATTGAGGTAAATTTTCTTATATAATAAAATTTAAACAAAAAGAAATAAGTATATAATATAGTTAAAGTGCCAAATTACATATTGATATTTTTTCTTTAAAAATTTCCAGATCTCTTCTTGTAGTCCTCCCCTATACTCCCCAACCTACCTAAGAGCCAAGTTACAACCTTCCAATAGTTTAGTTGGTGCGGTCTGTCAGTCATTGAGTGTTGAAACCTAAGCATTACAAAATTTGTACATACATTTAAATATTATCTGACAAACGATTTGATGATAAATATTTACATAAATGAAGAATTAATACCTATTTCAATATGTGTATGGAAAACACGCCACGCGACACCATGACTCCATGAGCCCCGAGTTGTATACTAATAGAAAATCATTTACATGCGATCGGAAGTCTTAATTATATAATGCGTTGGCTTATTATGTTATGACTAAGTGAGTAATAGATAAATAAGTAGATAAATATTTTCATACTTATCGTTAAGTCTGATTAAAATCTAAGGTTCTTATTCAACAGCTCGTCACTCTACGGAGAGGTCTATTAAAGCGGAACATATTCAAGAGGGGCCGAGATCTAGGAGATCCGGGATCATTTGGCATTTCTCAAAAATGGACAAGTAAAAGTAAATAAAAAATGTTGCGGCATTGGTAATTAGCTGTTCGAAGTCAGATAAGGGCGAACTTGCATCGACTTATTCACTCCCCGGTGCATTCCTGCGCAGTTACTCAATGCACCGGGGAGTCGAGTGTAGCGTGGGGGGGGGGGGGAGGGGGAGGCACGTGGGACCCTCAGAGCTCCACCGTTTCATACAAATGGGAATATTAACATTATCACATTGGTAACGGTACACTTGTTTACGTCACCGTGGGCAATGTTCCCATTTTATTACATTATTTGCAAAATTATAAGCATTTAAACGTTTTATGTCTAATTCTCAAAGTATAAATCACGGATAAATCAATTTTAATTTGGAAATGAAACAACGACGTACGAGCAAATACAATCAGGCACGATCCTGTCTGAGCGAACCCAACATTTTATCAGAAAGTGTGAAATTCCCACAAGTGGTTTACAATACAATCCCATGCGGCTCCTTAATGCCCCAAAACAAAGGATGTCTAAACAAAAAGTAAGCTTTACTTGTCTCGTCCCTCACGTAGTGAATAATGGCACCTCCCGGAAACTATGAAAGCTCGCGTTTCATTAAGCTCTGTTTTCTACCTGCTGGCTGGCTCTCTTCACTGTAAACATTCCATATTCTTACTAAATTATGTTTCTGGGTGTCCTTTTGTATTTTAAGTGATCTGCGTGTGAGTTCCAGTTTATTGACAAAATACATAGTATTGCAGTTTGTAGTTTTCGCGAATGTATTTGTAAAAATTAAATATAATACTAGATTTTAAGTACTAGTAGTACTAGACTAGTAGTACTAGGTAGTACTAGTAGTACACTATAAACTAATTTCAAAGTTAGTTAATTTTTAAAAGAAATTCACGATTAATCTTAATTTATAAATAGTACACTTTAGCGAGATAAATATACCAAAGTTAGCTCTATGGTGCAGTTTACGTTAATCAGCTTGACGAGCTTCCCATATAGCAGGTTAGGCAGAGGAAGATCTTGTGTCACGACACTCCGTCAAGACATTACATTAGTTTACATTGATGAAAAACATGGAAGTTGAAATCAATTTAATCTGTGTACTACAAACAAACATCTGAATGATGCAAGTCTTACAGTTATTGGTGCGTGAGTGGAAAATAACGCAAGTTTTTATAGCATCCTCTATGGATATCCTCGCATATGAATGTCAGGCCACAGAGTGTGGTGTGTGACATATCAAAGGCGAAACACGTGGCAATGTGAGCAAAAACGCGCCTTCTCTTTCGGCACAAGTATTTCCGGTCCGCGCGGACTTTGGACAGATCGAAACAATGCCTTTGTGAATATGTGTTTTTTGAATGGTATGTATAATATATGTAAGTTATTAAATTAAGTCAGAAAGTGGGAAACGGAGTGTCTTAACACTAGGTTACCCCTCTGCCTACCCTTCTGTGGGGTACAGCGTGAAGTTTTTTTAATGCTTGTCAAATTAATAAATGTAAAATAACCACATATAAGTAGGGTAAGAATGGAAATATTTAAAAATATATTTAAATATATGCTAATTAATCACCAGATCAGACAAATCGCGGTGCTGAGTTCTGCTACTACTTGACACTAAGTTTTCCAAGGCTACTTGCTATAGGAATAAAAGCTTCAATCTGGTCCTTGATCGGTTGTACACATATGCATACATATATGTATTAAATTATTATTATATTTTGACTAGTTTATAGTATCACCGTCTTTTAAAATCCTCATTTCTTTCTCGCATTGAACATTTTTGCTGTTTATATGGAGCTGTGAACGATACTTTGCAGATTTCTCGGAAAGTGTTGCTGTCGTGCAGTAAGTATTCAGTTCAGCTCGTGGTCAGGTCACATGTACATATCTAGTAGTAGTACATACGCTGGTGGCTTTTCTATTTCATGGCATGACTCAAATTTGTTTACAAGAAAAGATCAATAAAAGGATTATATTATCCACAATTTTACGCGGGTTCGAGTCCCTCTACATTATTATTTTTGAATTTTCTAGAGAACATGTATATAGAGGTTGACGATAACGTTTTTAGGTAGATGTGCGAGTCATGACGTATTGCAGGTCCACATTCTGTGGTCTTCAATGGCTATTGTAATGTACGGCACGTCTCCGCGCTGACCTCGTCGATGTACCTACGTGACGACAGAACCGCACGCACTGCGCTTACGAGAATAACGAAATTTCGGGTGAATATCTCGAAATGTACCTCGTCTTCTTATTACAATATGCGTTATTAGACTGATACACTTTCATTTAACAATTATAACTACCGTGTAAAATGTATGCGAAAAAATATAACAGACTTCGATTTAAAGATGGCCAAGTACGCATATATATTATATGATGGTGGTTATATATTATATGAATTATATGATGGATGGCAGATATATAATTTCAACTCGATATCTAAAAGCGTTCCTGAGATAAAGTTTGTAGACAGACGGACAACAAAGTGAGATCTACGCATATACGCATACGCGTCTATAACTTAAATTTCTTTTTTCTCTCAAGGATATGGTACCCTAAAAACATAATTACTCATAATTCAGAATATATTAAAAAAAAATACGTTTTGAAGGTTTATCCGCTCTAGCCGCTATACAAATTTTCCAATCCCAGTATGCACATAGAATTTTCATTGAGCAGCGCAGGTGAGTCCCGCGGCCCGCAGCGTGACGCAGCGTGACGCCGCGTGACGTCACACACGTACACCACTCGCCTTACTTGGTACGTGACCTTGTTTGAACCTGCTTACAACGATTATTTGGGTAAGAAAACCTAAGCTATTGATTCATGACCGCTTTTGGCTCCTGTAGTGAGTACATTATGTATATCAGAATACAGAAAACGTCACGGTGCCCCATGGGAATGCAATTTAAGGCCCCATATCTACATTTACCGCACCGATTTTATTCGACAATGGTTTAATTCCATTGAAAACCTTATATTGAGGCACTGAGGTTCTCTATTTTCCATCTATTTAAGATATATCGTTGGCGGAAACCGCCAAAGATATCCTTGTCTTTTTTGAAATTTTAAATATTTTAATTATAAAGTTTATCGGACGTGTGATACAGTACCACACCGTGGACTGTAAGATACCGTCCATCGGTATTGAATGCAAGAGCTTTTTTTTTCAATGTATTTATTGCTTGTGAATATAAAAATGATGGTTTTCAACGATCTCTACGTAAATCACCTTCTACAGAGTGTCGCGTCTTTACTTAGTAACGTTATGATCCTGATATAAAAGGCAATTCAATACTGTTATAATTTATTTAAATATTTAACATAGCTATTAAATTCAACATAAATACAACGTTCATGATTAAATCGCAAATATTATTCACAGAACGTGGTACAAATGGTAGATGACATAAGAAGACAAAGAGTGCGGTTACAACAGCGATTCCAGTTAGAAGCAAAGACGTATTAATGATGAAACCGAAGAAAAATATGCAAAACAAGATGATTCTTTACATTGATCGTTCACATGTTGGGGTTTCTTTATTTCGTTGTAGGTTTCGTTCGTAGGTGTACCTATACGTACAAATTTTCTATCCTAACTTTAAATTTTTGATCTCTAACATTTGTAACTTCCGTTAAAAGTCATCTTAACGCAATTAAAAAGTGGTAATATTATGATTCGACGTCGATTGAAAGCTCTCAGTTAATGTCACGGTCGCGTAAAAAGCAAAAGGATCCCTCAGAGGACATATGTGAAGACGTATATGATAGTGGATGAGGCGCCAGAAGTGTACCAGGGTGAAGAATCTACTCTTTTCTCTAACCACCATCGATGTAATGCGTGCAATAAGCGGTTAGTGTTGTACAGTCACTGTATTTAATAGACATTATTAGATTATTCGTTGCATCACTCCAATAGAGTCAGTTCCTATTGCGCTGAAAACCTTGTTAGAAGCGAACACGCAAATGTATCACTACATGACTCAGCTTACAATATATTGCGAGATTATCTAATATTTTTTTTTTATTTCACGCGCAGCATTACAGTTAGAGAGAAATCAATGTTAAGAAGGGAAATCAAATCGGAACCGAGTGAACGGCTAGTTTATCTTGTTCGAAATTTAAGCTATAAAATAAATATGATGTTTTAAATTTTTACTTAATTTTGTCCTGATTGCAATTTACCAGGTGCCAGAGTTAGAGCCACTGAGCAGTGACTCTACACTGTGAGTAGTGTCCTTTGTGGGAAGTGACGTCACTCTGTAATAAGTGGTAATTCCATCTTACACAGATTTCTTTGAACGTGGGTGATCAATTACAGCATGTCGTCAGTCTGAATTGTAATACTTGCTAATTTATTAATAGCAATAGTCTCTTGTTTGCCTGCGTGACAGCAGAAAGAGAAAAATGAAACTGCAACACTAGGACGCAACGACTTCTACTAGTCAGTTTGAATTGCTTTACGTAAAGTTAGTAGATTATAAGTAATTTGCCAAGATTTCAGGAAAACAACCGATTTCGAAGTAGGGGATAGGTGGCATGAAAGTGACACGTATTGAAAGAAACATTTTAAAATTTACGTATATTAAAAAACTATATCGGATACATACATTTAAAGACGGAGACGGCGTGCAAATGTTTGTATTGCTTTAGAAAAGTGCCACTTTCGAAGAAATGAACTGCACTGCAGTGACCTGGTCGGTGTATCGTGCAGGCGTAGATGCTAGTGAATTGCATAATTTATATCAATAAATGTAAATATGTTTTCCTCGTGCATTCGCATTATGTTTGATATGGCGGTGTGTCACCCGCATGCGCGCGCGCCGGCGCCGCGCCGTCTGTCGGTGACGCTGTACTGTAGTAGTTCTGTATGGATTGTTTTATTTGTATTGCTTACATATTAATATAATATTATTTATAATGTGATATAATTGTGTTTTATGCCGCAGATAAATTGTGGCTTGATGTTTCTGGCGTTTTTCGGAACATTCACGATTTCTCCCAATGGCAAAGAGAAACGTACATCATTGCAACTATATATATTTTGGTCACGTGGAGTTGCAAATAGCTCTTTGTAGTGCTCTGTGTAGTCCACTACGATAGACTATCCCCGCGAATTAGTAGAATAGTACTTTAAATATATTTTTATTGTATAAAATATGGTTTTCTTGAAAGTACAAGTAATTTTTTTATCATATGCAATGACGACAGTGCAAGCTGTTCCGGAAGTCAATATGCTGTACGGTAAAGTCCTCCGTGTGACCTTGAAATATATTATATTATTAATGATGAGTGAGAATGACAATGAGACGAGTATAGGTCATTTATAATCATATGTAATGTATCATGTGCTATTCAAGTTCCGCAGGTCCAAAGAAAGTAGGGGTATCACGTTGTAACGAGAGGGAACCTAGTGCTAAAACACTTCGTTCTCCACTTTCTGACGAAATCTTGAGCAGATTATCCAATTTAGAGAGACTACTTGTCTCCAATTCCAATTTAGAGAACTAGGTTTTCACCTTGTATGAACTATAAAGCTAAAAAAGCGACTGGTTGTAGATTTGATTCCCATTCGAGGAAATTAAATATTTCATATTTTAATTACTCCGCTCTGGTAACGAGGCAAAATATGGCGTTGAGTTTCGCTACTCAACACGCAATGCCTCCAGAATTCGGAGTGTCCTAGCACTAGGTTCCCAGATTCCCTGCCTATCATGTTATGAGCGGGAAACAGCGTAAGACTATAAAAATAAAACTATGTAAATGGAAATGTACATTCCTAGCATTCACGCAGAGCACGTAGAACCGGTAAGTGATGAAACACTGCGTGTTGCGCGTGTTGCGCGTGTTGCGCGGGGGTGTGTCCGCACTCCGCGTGGCGTGATCGTCGCCTGCTTCGACATTCTATCGCCGCTGCCGACATTTACTTTGCAACTTGTAGTACTGTCCGCAACAGGAAAAACGGTTGGGTTTCAAATACTTTCTTTAGTAAAGTTGTTTTGAAGAAAAACTAAACGATGTAACAGATGTAATGTGTATAAATAAATTATTAATTTGGGGTTGTAATATTGAAATAGATTTTATGTTCAGAAGACGAGTAATTTCTTTTAGCGTGGCGGGACTCTGTCCCGCTTCTCTAGAAACCAACGGCGCGAACGGATGAGCCCGCGCAACCATGTGGCGCGGGCTCACATGACGCTGTTCGATGTTCAAAACTTGTATACATTAAATTTTACTAATAACATTTGAAGATTTCATAATTTCCATCCATAATACTAGCGACCCGTTCGCGGCTTCGCCCGCTCGAACTACAAAATGACTTGCTTACGAATGTGAATTGTTTTCTTTAGATTCTGTAAATGATATATATATTCTATAAATTATATATACATATATAACATTACATAATGTTATGTTACAGTCTCGTCGTATGTACTTACAGTCAGTAGAACATTGCCCGACACTGCGCAAAACATTTTAATTAGAACAATTACTCACATCGTGAAGTCTAGACTGCAGACGCGTAAGAGGCGTCACAGCTCCTTCACAGACCCATCCTGTTCCCGTTCCAGCCACCGTCATGCTGGAGACGACCGTAAAAAATGTTAGTTTCTTTGAATGAGATTGAACATGTCATTAAGATTTATTATATACTTTTTACTATTATACTTCTGAGGCCGTCGTGGCGAGTGGACACAAGGACTGTAACGCGATGGTTGTGGGTTCGATCCCCAATCGAGGAAGTAAAATATTTATTTACATTTATATTTTCATTTTTTCGTTCTGGTTTCTTGAATTTAATATTAACACATTCGTTCTCCACTTTCGTTATGAGCGGTGAATCGTGGCGCAGGGGCACAAGATAGTGACTGTACCCGACCGTTGTGGGTTCGATTCCCACTTGGGGAAAAAAATTATTGTTTATTAATATTTCATTTCTTCGCTCTGGTATCAAGTCGCCAATACTACGAAATGTCTCGAAAATTCGATTATTCACATAAGTTTCCTTGTGACATTTTGTAAAATAAAACTATTTAAAAATGTATGTTGTCTTCTAATTTGAAGTTATTGAATTACGGTTTTAATACAAAATGAATTGAGCCTAATATATGATGGAACATTGCATCAGCCGCTTGGAGTTGACGCACTCTGACTGTCTGTGCGTCGCTCTCTTATAAAGATGAATAAGGGAGTTCTTTCATTCTCCTCATATAAACCAGTTTGAAGCGCAGAAGCAGTAGCAGTAGGATTTTACGTAATTTCAATGATTTATCTCTTCCTATTTATCTTCATTAATTTAAGGATAAAATTTAATACCAAAAAAAGATGAAGGCTTCTTCAAATCAGCGTAGTCAGAGAGGATCTAGTGTCAAAATACTCTGTTTCCTAATATTCGCCCGACTGTTTTAAAATTAATTAATGATAATTTAAAACAAAAACGTTATAATAATCTTTTATGTTTTGTTTTTTCAATTTCGAGTTCACATTGCATTTTGAGTCATAGCTCTTAAAAAGTAGATTTGCAGGAAAAATACTCAAAAGTACATCCGGAGAAATACCATTGCGGACTCGTAGGTACCACACCTGCACACCTGCGAGTACCATGACATACCAAGACATCAGCAACTCTCCAAACATTGTTCTACGAAATTCAGCCGCATAACAGAGTAAGCAAAGGGAATTTAGTGTTAGGACTTAACGGGACTTAGATGTTAAGTGGCAGAACTCAATGTCGCGCTTTATCATGTCATCAGGGTGAAGAAATTAAATACCTCTTTCCTCTTGTCAGCCCTGAATCATAACCGGACCCACAGCCTCATATCTGTGATAGTTTGATCCCTCATGAAGAAAGTATCCGCAATGTGTTTCCCAGCGGACGTCGGGCGTCCACCTACTTGCTTGTTGATTCACCGTCGAGAAGTGCGGAACTGGATATTGGTTACTTTCTTGTGGACTTTTAACGTCACAACATCACATAAATTATAATGAAAGAAGAAAACTTTTCCCGGTTTAGGCGAAGATAATTCTGAGATGCTTCGAGAAATATATACGACACTACAACATGTAAGTCGATATAAATGTAAACAAAAATACGATGTGATGTCATCAACGAAGCTCTAAAGAATATTAGCAGTATTTATGAATTGACGTCTCCTAGCGCGGAGGACCACTCAGTCCTCACACGCGTCATCTACAACGAAACAGATGTCAAACATTACTTTCAAGATTCAAACCAAATAAAATTTTAACAGCACATTCAGCGGGAAAGCCCGTTGACTCATTATCTGTAAATCACGATAATGCACTCTGTTGTGTCTGCATAGAGCACTATGTTAGCAGCCAGTCTCTTAGAACCTTCGTGAGTCAGTACTGTTCAGTAAACCAGGAGTTGTGAAAAACATCCAAATTATTCGAGTTGAACCGTTGTGACGTTAGTATACATATATATATATATATATATAATAGATGACGAAATATAAGCCGATAAACAAATATTATGTACATGAGCGATTTTATGTTTATTTATTTATTTAGGATAAATTGTATTTCAGACAAGTAGTCCATTAGTAGTCCACCGCTTACTCGCAAGGTTGATCACACTGTCTATCTGTCTGTTTCAGTAATTAAAAATGTTTAAAATAAGATCACTGAAAGTCAGTGTAATATCAGTGGAAGTGAAAGTCCCTTTGGGAGATAGCGTAGTGGGTAGAAGGACGCAATTTTAGCAGTTACTAAGCACAAACTAGGTAAGCCGAGTCTAGCCTTTCTTTTTTTAAAAAAAAAAAATGTCTGTGAAACTGACTTGTGAAATCCCGTAAATGATTGAAGCTTTCAATAATTTAGTTACATGGGTATTTTAATAAAAGAGCTTTATAATAGAATATAGATTGATTAATATTTATTTTGAGATAGAGAGAGAGCGATCGTCACATACATACATTTTTTAAAATCAATATCTGATGTACATATAAATTCAGCCACTTATTAGAAGTTTTTTCTATTTCTTTATGAACGTATTGTATATACAGATGGTGTATGTATCAACAGGTGAGGGCCTGCATGACTCAAAGCGGATCCCATTGATGATGCGTGGAGCGTGTGAAGTCGCGGGCGGCGGCAAGCGGGCAGCGGCCACACGCGTGTCCCTGATTCATACACTTTGTGGGAATTGAGGATTTATTACTTGTCGATGTCGGTAGATGCCGACCCTCCGTAGTCAGATAGCCTTCGTAAAGAGCAATGCTATTGTAATATTTGAAGTTAATAATTGTAGTAAATACATATTTTTAATAATTCGTTTTTTTGTGTATATGTATGTACAAGTATGTTTACTTATTTTACACGGATATTATGGGTAATTTAAGTTAATGGCTGGTCTTAAAGGTCCTATAATATATGCTTCCGTTAAGAAAAATACTTATTATAGGAAATGAAAAAAAAACAATTATTAAATATGTAAAACTTGTGAAACCCCGTTTTGCTTCAGTTATTCCATGGTGTGAGAAATCCGAGACGCTAGACGGAGCTTGCGCGAGCGCATACGCAGATAACCTGCATACCCTTAGACCTCAATTCCCAGGCACCACCACTGCTTTTAAGGCAACCGTGGTGTACCGCCCTTCATAAAGAATATTTTTTTGCGTCACGCTGTAAGAGTGGCTCTGGGAATCTACTGTTAAGACACTTCGTTCCCATTAAGAGTCTTCCGTTTCCCCTTTCTGCTGAATTCTGGAGATATAACGCGTTGAGTGGCAGATCTCATCGCCACGCTTTACTAATTTACCAGAGTAAGGTAATAAAGATATTTAATTTCTTCAAGTGGGAATCGAATCCACAACCTGTCGCGCACCTCTACTAATCTTAAGACATAAATAAAGAATCTTAATTCTAATTATCACTTACCTTACTTGAGAAACATATATTAAAAAAAAAATCGATACTAATATTATAAAGATGAATAGTTTGTTTGGTTTCCACAGGACAACGCGGGCGAAGCCGCGGATACGTGTATATATTGAAAAAGTCAACAACGGCACTTGATTATTTATTATGCACTGATTTAAATAAGAACTCAAGCCCGTAAGCCCTAGTGCATTCTCACAGCCATGCGTCACTGCGGGTACTAAACTTTCCGAACGAAGTCCACATTTTAACATTGACGGAATTTTAACATTCACCATATATGGTTTTATCTGACGAATAAAATAACATTTAGTTTTGTAAAATAATTTTATATTGAAATGAGATTCTCTTAGCAGAACTGCCATCCGGCGTTTTCTTTTGAATCGGAAGCGGAAAGTGAGGAACGGACGTACCTTAATGGGAATGGAAGTTCCCTCTGCCTCGGAACAGGCTGATACGGCGTGAACGAAACAAAGAGATCTGCGGTATGAACAGCCTCAGCCACCTAAGCACTGTAACGTATTTCCCTCTGATTTCACGGTCGAGGTTCCGGTGCATTGTCTTACGAGCACCGGATACAGTCAGATCGTAATTTAGCAAGTAGATCAAATGTTTTCACGGGTTATTCCCCTATTTGATAGACAAATATAAACAATGTAGGGCTGGGAAACCACTAGCGTTTGGCCTGGATACGCTTAAAATTTAATTTTATGATTGATTGGATCATTCTCCGGTCAAATAAAATATCTTTATTTTTAATCTCTATCGATAACAAGACAAAGTGCAACGTTGTATTCCACCACCCCACATGCGAAGTCTTGAAAATTAGGCGGAAAATTGAGAATTTAGTAAAGAAGTATTTAGTTTCAGGATGTCGAATGCGGGCTGCTGCTGTGTCAAGACACTCCGCACCCGTCGTGTCGCGGCGCTACCGTAGAGTAGGAATTGAAGCCATAACAGTATTTCATTTTAGTTATGTGACGATTGTGAGTTCGATTTCCACTTGAAGGAATTAGTTATTTTCATTTCATCGTATTGGTACAAGAGAAGCGCGGCGTTATGATCCGCTAGTCAACACACAAAATCTTGAAAATTGGGTGGAATGTGGGGAAAATGTTCCCTATGCCTATATGCGACACACGGTGAAGCTAATAATGACCATAATTATTATGCTCAGGTTATTATTTTTACTAAATACAAACTCAAGTAATTTTAATATTTTTCGTCTATTTTTTAATAATATTTGAATTCAATGGGTCAATAAGGCAATATTCCATCATTGTTGTAAACTCGTGGGGGAGACCCCTCGCGTACACTTTGTAAATGTAAATCATTTATAAACATTGTAGTTATCGTTTCAAACGAAATGAACACCATGGATGCTTCTATTATTTTATAGGACACTGTAAACTAATAACATTTTATTTTCCACTGTTTCTACATATATTTTATTTTGTATTTTGGTAATATGTGTCTGTATCTAATCTGTAATAATTGTTGTCATCACCACTATAAATAAGACTTTTACTACTCTATAAAAGCCTAATACAAATAAAACAAAAGGGATTTTGCCAAAAATGAAAAAGAGATTTTTTCAAAAAAAATAATCGAGTTGTAGATATTGGAGGCAAAGATCAATGAGGATTAACCCTTAGTAATATTTTTGTAGCAGTAAGTGTTTACGTGATTGGTATCTATGAGTAACTGCGAAACACGAAATACAGTTTGGAGGACAAACATCGTGAAATTAAAAAAAAAAACTGTTGACGTAACTTCATTTTTTTTAAGGTATGAGTTTGAAATATTTTTCCCCATATGCTGTTCGCGTACAAGGAGCGCGGACGCTTTCACCAAATATAGGTTATATTTGGTGAAAGCCGTCAGTCACTCAGTAACCTGTTTCGTTAATGAGTGAACGACAGTTACGCACAGACGAAGCCTTTGGACTAAGAAATTTGTCATGCAAACCTACCCACCGAAGTCAAGGGATTGAAAAAGGCTCTCTCCAAATCCCCTACGGGAACAGGAATTTTTCGTTTTCCATCTTACAGTTAACACAAACAAAGGTGCGGTTAACGACTAGTATTATAAAATTATTGCGATTCTTAGACGCAATGCCATAGCACAATTCAAGTTCAAAATAAATCAAAGAATGAATCAGCTTCACGCTCCATCTCACACACAACAAGGAACCTCGGGTTAAGACACTCCGTTCCCCACTTTCCGCCGCATTCGAGAGAGCGAACGAGAGTGTCTTAACACTAGGATCCATCTACATATCCTGCTATGTGCAGGATACAGCGTGAAGCTGATTTGGAAACGATTCATCCGAAAAAGATACACATGAGATGATTATCATCCATTGTAAGTAGGTGATTTATCCTAAATTATTTCTTAAATCACCTGGTTTTGAATATTTTGTAATAGTAGATAAATACTAACCATAGATCTACTATGGACTAGCTAGCATCCGTATTTGTATCTACAAATACGGATGCTGTATAAGTTTAACTATTCCATACAAAATGTATGGCAAAGTCCAGCTTAATAAATATAGCATGCGTGTATTTTTAATGTTAATAAACAAGAAACGTCTTGCAGATTAATTATAGAACAACAAACAATACATTTCATAGAAGCTGAACTGACCGCATCCTCGTCTCGTTCTACAACATCATGATTCACTATCAAGTAGTAACGAGTAACGGTACTCAATAAAAACCCTCTCCCGAGTCCCGTGAGGTCGTGACTCACTCGACATCCCAGAAACATGTGAGGTAGGAGTGACGCCAGAGTCCCGACGTCGACTGTCAGCTCGATGACTCGTGGACCGTACTATACACGGTCGTTAATTAGGAGCGTCCTGCATCTGCACAACACCGTCATAGTGCTTTAATGGAGATCTAAGTGCGTGCGTAATATTTTATAAATATAGCATATTTAAATTAGTTTGGCATGCGAATTCAGACCTTTGTGGTCAGCCAGCAAGCGCCACTGATTGCGAGTACGATCCCGACCCGGCCCGGCCCGGCCCGGCCTACCCTGCCGAGTGCGGGAAACAGCTTGAAGCTAATTATTATATTTGTAAATAAAAAAATATCGGGAAAAGGTTAATTTAAGGAATGCGAGTCTTTTTCAAATATTTTTAAACACTTCAAGCGTGAGGATGGTATTGGTTATTTTGATGAGGAGATCAAGTAAACGTACATTTATTTCTATTTTCATTCGTAAAAACTTCATGTAATATTTCTGAGTGATTGTTTCTCTAATCCTGCTCTGGTAACAAACTGCGGTTATGAATTCTGTCATCAAATCGAAGTGGCTTGAAAATAGTGAGGTGCTTAGAGAACAGTGTTTTACACTAGGTTCTTCCTTTCTAACCTGCTATTATAAAAATATCCATTTCTAAAAACTCAAATTTTAAATAAATTGTGAAAATAAATTACAGTGCCTAATAAAGTATTGCTGTGCCGCAAAAGAAACAACTACTGTATAGTAGAAATGTCACTAACACCACACACACCGCTGTCGCTAAATGAGGACATCAAAAGCTGCGACGTATATTAGTATTGTGCGCGAGCCAAATACAGCCTAAAGAATTTTGTATGTAAGTAGGCTTCACTCTGCGTCATTATACTCATATAGCAAAAGAAATTTTAATATTATGGTTCTTTGAGTTTCATATATATTTTTTTAATAATATCAATTGATGGACGCTCGTGAAGGGTTGGCGATCACAGGGGAATTCCCTGCGTACGCAGGGGAATCAGGGGATCTTGCGGGTCCTGCCTATGTACTCGGCGTTTAAGATTGTAATTGTGTCGTCGGGATCTAGAGCCCGGTGGACCGCATGTTGCCGTAACATACTAGCTAGCCTTTTAGCGGCAATGCGCATAATACAGTGTGATTGTACGGTGTTACCTAAAGGATCGTTAGGAGAATTTTCAAAAAACTGTTTTTATAAACTTAAAGTTCAACACAACAACAACAACAACAACACAGCAGTGATCTCAACAAAAACGTAAAAACGCACACTTTGCGTTTGGCGCTTGCCAAACAGTGTTATATTGAGCTGAACTCCTTTGTAACTGTATATTGACTCTGCAGCCTCTCATAACTAACTTGCTCGTTGAGTGGCCGAACTCAACGCCGCCAGCCAGCGACCAGGTTCCAGGTTCCATGTGAATATAATATATAATATAATGATGTAATTTTAATTATTTTCTTATTATAAGTATATTTATATTATATAGTTATTGTGTCATTTAGTACTTCAGTTATTTGACAATTTATATAAAATTGACTCTGCAGCCTCTCATAACTAAATTGCTCGTTGAGTGGCAGAACTCAACGCCGCCAGCCAGCGACCAGGTTCCAGGTTCCATGTGAATATAATATATAATATAATGATGTAATTTTAATTATTTTTTTTATAAGTATATTTATATTATATAGTTATTGTGTCATTTAGTACTTCAGTTATTTGACAATTTATATAAAAGTTTTTTGAGTTCCTTTTAATGGCGCGTCCCACAGGTGTGCTGAACTCGTACAAATTATTTAAACTAAATAAAAAAATAATTTACCAAAGGCATCTTACCATTCTACACGCTCGCGATGCTACATTCTACAACGATTGTTTTTATTAGCACACTTCCTTCTATAGAAGCCAAGTCAAGTTATCACAACCTATATCGAGCTTTAGCTTAGAAGCTTTAACGAGCTTAGACGAGGTGGCGTGCGCATCGTCACGTAGGGCTACGAGACGGCCAGCACGTAGCTCTGCTGTCCCGCCCCGTGACCGATCGATTGGACACGTCACGTCGTACGCCGTCACGGCAATGTCACGCTGGTTAAGTGACACATTTACACCGCTTTGGAAATTGATGTATGTTAGACGATGTAAAGCATGGGTGATATTGAAGCTTCTTAAATATATCTTTTTAAATTCACGCTGTATTATGTGTAGCAGAGAGGCAGTGTTAAGACACTCTGCCCACGACGTACTGATTTCCGGGACTTGTTACCAAAGCGAGGATGTAAAAATATTTTTTGAGTGGGAATTGAACCCATGTCTGCAATGAGACGCTATTGCAGCGTCCGTTTTCTCCATCACGGTCTCGCCAGAAACTCGTGGTTTATTATATATATTAATTTTTCTAAACTATTCTAAAATATTATCTAGTCTATATGAAGTAGACCTGAACTTAAATATTTGTCCTTGGGTATGTAAGTACAAGAGTCAAAAATAGGTTGCCTTTTTCATAAGACAATAGGTCGGGTCAAAATTATTTTCGTATTGTTCATGTAAGGGAAATACTTTTTATTCAGTATATAAAAGGTAATAATATTATCTAATCTTTAGCAAAATTTTATTTCCTCGAGTGGGGATCGAACCAACTACGAGGCGCGTTTACTGTCATTCACACACTTGCGCTCTTTTGCCACGACTGTCCCTCTATGAAGATAGTTGTAGGTTATAAACGTAATAATATATTATAACGTTATAATATGAACAATATTCATATAATCCCTCCGAGCTCGCCGACCGAGTCACGCCTCCGAGAGGCAGGTACGAGCTAATAAGCTAATAACCGACCTTGCGGGATGTAGGGCGTTGGCGCCGCACTCTTGCGTCCGGAAATACCACGCATGATGCAACACCGCCGCTGATCTTCAAACATATACGTGGTTCTCGTCTTTTTTGTTTTTGCAAAATCGTTGTCTACAATAGGCCACTACTAGGCTTGTAGCTAGATATAAATTATCTGTATTTGTTTAGTTGCTAAGAGCATTAAAACAATCGAACCTGGACTAGGATCGATTGTTTTATTCTATATATTTAATTTATTACTCAATAAAAGCCTTATATAATTAAGAATTTAAAAAATTCCGATAAACAAAATAGTTATTAATTTCAAAGAAGATCGGCAACGCTTAATAGTATTATAGTTTTATATTTTTGTAGAATTATGTGTATGTGTGCCTCATATAGTATGGATTTCAAATATTTTAACATATATGCTGTTTCCGTAAAAGGTGTCCCGTTCTCATTATGACACTAGGTTCCCAAAAATATAAATAAATTAATGTATGAATTCATTTTTTTTGGGAACCTTACGTTTACGTATGCAAGATATGACGCACCGGAAGTTGTCGCATACTCGCAAAGTGCAAGAGCCCAGGCTGGTGAACGATCTTACTTAACATTACCCAGTCTGTGTTGCCATGTGCCATCGATACGATATCAAGTTACATATTATATTTTAGTTCTTATCTTATTGTAATTGTAGTTTTGCTGTATATATCTTAAATTAATAAATTAGTGTTATAGTTCTTAATATAAATGGTATAATTTAATTATTAGATGAACTATCAGCGATCCTGCATGACATTCAATAGACATTAATTCCATTCATCGTTATCCTGTAAATATTCCTAAACAGTGTAATAAGCTTTACTTGTTAGTACTTTCTTACAGACAAGTTAAATTGCTGTAGTGGCAAACTGAGAATTCACTGCGAAATTTTATTATATACACGTGTACTCAGAACCATAAAAGATTTATTAACTTTTTGAAGTCGAAAACTTGGCGTAAAAGCTTATCTTTATTTCTCGTTCGTATCGTATGTCTATCACTATTTTCACTACGCTTGACGCTTGCGCTTTCAAGACTCTTCTAAATATTTTTTCGTTCCTTTTATCTTATATTAACAATAATTACAAACTTCATTATATAACTGTATTTTATTTAGAAAGTTAACATTTGTATATCAATTCAATTTATGGCATAAATTATATAATTTGGCGTTGAATTCCGCCATTCAACACGCAATGCCTCCAGTCTTCAGTTGGAAAAGGGAATGGACTGTCTTAACCCTATATTCTCTCTGTCAATCCTACAGTGTACGGGATACAGCGTGAAGCTGAATGATTGATTGCTGGATTCTATTGTAATAACACATTTCTTGTGATACGTACATTAATATGTATGTTGTCGTTGAAGTCTTTTATTCGAAGCTACCAGGATGTTATCTTATAGCGTAGGAGGGAGAATTCTGATGGGGCTGGGGAGGGGGGAGCGGGGTGTGGATATCTTAGAATATCCTAGTGACCACCTCAGTATTAGAAAAACAAAAAAAATGCAAAAATTTTTAAAATCTTTTATAAAAACATCGCAAACAGCGGTAAAGCGTTTCTGTGTGTTTTTATTTTTTATTTTAAATAAAAAAAAAGAATAATATGTGTATTAGGTAATATAGACAAATAAATCATATATTTAACAAGGATATATACCAATTAATAAAAAAAAACACGCTCAAAACATAGTTTGTTGGATTAAAATTTTATAAAGCATTCTTCCTTAGACAGGTATAAGAATAAAACAAATACCTACACCAGCAGATCACAAGAGCGCTGACCTTTATTCGCAAGGTTTATAAGATGTGCCTCCGCAAGAGTCGCAGGTGCGAGTGCGGGTATGTATATTACGTGTAGATGACATTTAATGACATTCATTATTGCTGGTTTTTCTGCAGCATTTATGCTTATATTTGAATTATATGAATCATGATTGTGTGAGCTTTTAAGGCTTCCACGTTGTATCTCCTATATAAATACAAGTTAAAGAAATGATTCGTCGAGAGTAATTTACCATAAATAATCATTAGGTATTGAAAGAAAAAGTAAAGAACTTTGACATAAGTTGAAATAACAATTTCGCCAGTTGGCTGGACGCAACTAAGGATAGGGAATCAAGGAAGTAAGGGGCGGCTTTAATAATAATTAAACACTCTGCCCGCAGATTATTTAACGCGATATATGCCTTAATCCAAAAATATTTGACCAGTGTGTTCAACCAATCACACTCTCAACCTAACCAAACTATTATTAAAGTTTAGATCAAAAATGTTTAATTGTATTTTTTGTTTAAAAACGACGAGTCCTTGTCTAATGCTATAATTTGAGAAGAATAAAAGTATCCATTACCATACTTAAGTGTTCAATGTAATTAAAAAAAAACAAAGACTACAACCTCTCGGTAGGTATATTTGTAATGAGTCATGTGACACTTTAGCGCTATAATACTGAAAAGTTTTTTTACAAATTTAGTAATTAACTCGATTTCCTGTGGCTAACGTTTCCGGCGCTGCACGCGCAGCGCGGGCGACGGGCACTGACCCGTCAGGGACAGGACAGGGCGCGCAGGAAATCCTGAAACCACCTCGATATATTATTAAACATCTAACAAAGCTATCGTTTAAAAATGAAGACTTTAACAATACGGGCTGATAGTTTAATAGTGACTGATACCGCTAACCACAGCGAATTGTTAAACTACAGGTATATAGCTTGTATATAATTATAAATAAACGAGACAAAGCGCGACGATGCTGAGGCCTCCAGCGATTAGAATGCCTGTCTTAAAGGGACTGGAGTTTCTTATAGGTGGCCAAGTATAGTAAGATGAATGTAATGAGCACTAGTAAGCGACCACACCTGACGGTGTCGTATGGGCATATGGGCAGGGTGACTAACTGTAAGGTCATTCCAGACAAGATCCTGACATCATCATCATCATTCATCTCATGGACTTGTTACGTCACTCTGAAGAAGAAAGTAGCGAGAAAACTAGGCCTGGGATCAAGTGGTGGTTGCTGAATGGATCGATGCAGACCGACTTTCTGGCTAAGGTGAAAAGTCATAATCTTTCGACTAACACCAGACTGCTCAGGATGCTTGGCATCGAGCTCAGTCGGCAATTATTGCGGCGGGCAGGAGAGTTCTTGGCCTTTCTAGGGGAGGACGTGTCAACGACATGGAGACATTGTAGTGGAATAATAAAGTGCAGGAGGTGACTCGTGAAAAGAAGGCTGCCTTTAAGAAGTGGCAACAATCCAACTCGCCTGAAGACAGACGGGAGTACATAATGGCGAAGAGTGCCAGTTAAAGAGCTGTAGCCAGAGCTCGCAGTGAGAGTTTATTACCACTATATGATAAACTTGAAACTGTGAAAGGCAGAAGCTAATTTACAAACTTACACCTTTCCGGGATAAAGCGACGCAAGATATCGCAAAATGTCCTCGATTTTGTGATTCAAGATGAGTCTATCTAACTAATTGTTAGTGTCACGTATTCTCGACATCAATTCGCTATTAAAAGTAACTACTTTCTTTTCTCAATATAAACTCCATTCTATAAGGAAATTGATTTAGTGGTTGATGTGTTAAAGCGCAATAGACAGACAGACAGAGTCACACTCATTGCTTATAGTATAAGTCAGTAGGTATATAAGTACGATAAGCGTCGAACCAGACGGTCAACGAGTGACGTAGGCTTATAGTCTGGTGACTGCATGAAGCCGGAGCTACAGTGACCTGTATTTAGGTCACCGGAAACCACGCCTTCACAATGCGAGGGGGACTGGAAACAGGTTTTGCACACTCACCTCACTCACCTTTATCTAACGTTGAAGTTTCAGCATGATATAGCGTATGAAGAACAGTGTGGACTAACTAGTTGTGGATTTGAAAAAAACTGTGGCGCAGCGGCACAAGGTCTGACTATGATGCGACGGATGTGGGGTTCGATCCCCACTCGAGGAAGTCAAATATTGATGAAGTTATGTTTTGTAGGCTTTGTCATGTTGCAGTGGGGAATGCTCACTCGGGATTCTGATTTCTGACTTCATGTGTCATTATGTCATCATGTAATCCATATGTTCAAGTTAACTATTTGATAAATATTTGAATGATACAACAGGAAGGTGACACAACATTTTAAAACAAATTAATTTACAGAATTTATAGAAACAGAAAAGAGGCGTGAATCTTTGTAAAATTGTAAATATTTACTTATCTACTAAAGTTGTTCAATCTAATCTGAATATTTGCATTCATTCTGTTATGAAAGCGAAATAATTTCTATCGTCTAGACTATTTGTAAAACAATCTAAAACGGGGATAACCAAAATAAACTATACATATCAAACGTGAGATGCGGGCGCGTGCACTAAATACTCTGTAGATAACGAACGCTCGGCTCCAGGGGATTCCACTTCGCTTTCCCGCGGAAAAGCCTTTGGCACACATATTCTTATGTTATTTATGGAATTTAGGTATAGTAAATACGGTTACTCTATAATTGTGTAAATACGGTTGATAAATACGAGTCAACGGCCAAGCCGCATAGAACTTAACAATATTAATAAAAAATTGTAGTAAGGACCTTACACTTGGCTTGGGTACCTACGGTTAACAGCTTTATCGAGACATGGCTGGGTTTTTATAAGGTGGTATTGTTGGGATTATGCTTTGTAGAAAGCAGGTTTATACTTGAATAATTAAGCAGAGTACTTAGTGTCATAAAAGAGAGCAGGAGTGACGAATAAATCAGCCGTGGCGTGGTACAACGTGTTCTCCCCCTCTAGTTCCTACTGTACTGTAGGTACAGATTTTCGAATAATTCATTCGTGCTCATCATTTATTCTATCACGCTGAAAACGTAGTTTACGAAAAGTTAAGACATTTTCATATCTCATATAGTTTAAATGACCTATTAGGGTTGTTCAGCAAATGCTCTAGATCTTAACTTGTGCATATTAATAGAAAAGTTCCATTATTCTCGTTCCAACATAAACTTTCAAAGGCAGTATGATAATATTTCTAATAGGTTGGCTGGGCTCTCATGGTTCCTCATCAGGATCACCAGGTACTCCAACCTTCGATGTTTCATATGTTTACCAATAGAAGAGAACTCACTGAAAATCTAGTTAAGGCGATATTTCCATTACTCCCATAGTTTGGCCGAGTTCTTAGTTAGCACTTCGTTCATCAGACACTCTAGACTTTAAATTTTTATATATTAAAAGAAGTAGGAAACATATGATAGGATTACGTTTATGTCCTTGCTTCGATACCAGAGCGAAGAAATGGAAATAAATATTATGCGTAAATGATGTTCTTCTAGTATAAATATTAATTTTTTTTATGGGAGAGGACAAGGCAAACGAGCGTTCGGGTCACCTGATGGTAAGTGATCACCGCCGTCCACGACCCCATGCAACACCAGAGGAGCTACAAGTGCGTTGCCGGCCCTTAAGGTGGAGGTGTTGCCCGCCGGGGCCCGGCATTACCTAATGCGAACGGCTGACTTCACCAGAGCGAAGAAATGAAAATAAATAAATATTTTCTTTCCTCGAGTGGAGATTGAACCCACAACCAGTCGATTGTGCAGCACATTTTGTACCACTGCGCCACGACCGGCTTCAAAATATACAGCGCCATCTCTTATTTCCCGCTGTTTCTTCTACAGATCTACTGGAAAGTGCGTAACTTAATATTCGGTATCAAGATATTTTTATTGGTCCGCACTAGATGTCACTTTACGATATTTGAAGGAAATGCAATATTTATTTATCTCTGTGTTTTCATTCTATACTATGTGCGGGAATTTTGTCTTAGTGCTCTCACAGAGAGCATATGAGAGATAAGAGGCGGAGGAGGAGGGATAGGAGGACGATATCAAGGAATTATAAAGCTATAAGGATGTAAATAAAAATAGTTTTACAAAATGTACAATAAGCGTTTTACATTATATTGTTGTAATCAACCAGTCGGTCAGTCAATACGTGAATATCTCATAGTCTCGCACAGTGAAGTTGTAGTCGGGCACGAGCGAGGCGTGCGGGGCGGCGTGCGGCGCGTCGCCGTACGAGTGCAGGTTGCTGTAGCTGTCGCTGTTGCAGTGCGCGTTGTGCGACACCAGCAGGTCCGCGCCGGCGCCGAAGATGGGCCCGCACCTGTGCAGTACGTTCACGATAGAGACAAGTGGGGCGCAACCTAACTCAAAAGTAGGAAACAGAAGTGTTCTAATGGTTCCCAGGTTCCCCTGTCACGCTAAAATTTATATTTAATTAAATAAACTGTTATCTTCTTCGTTTTCCTCACCAACGATATTAGATTAATGTTTTCAAAATAAATAAATAAAAACATTGCACTGTCTCATGAAAATTGCACGCACTAAAAATATAGTCTTTTTCATTTCATTGACAGATAGATAAAGATAAAAATTAAAATAACAGCAAAATAAGAAGTTAAATATCAATGGAATAAAAAATACTTAATGCAGATATTTTTAAGAAAGATACTAAATACAGTCAAAGATTGTATTGTCATATAAATTACTATAGTTATATAAAGATAACTCATTTATCATCACTCAGAATGACAATAAACGAGTTCATCATCGACAAATACTAAACCATGTTTAATTGAAACATTGATTGGTATACAAGTATAAAATGAAATGAATACAAAAATTGACAAATTGACAGATAAGTGTGAGCAAATACTGCTAACAAAATAACTCACTCAGAATGATAACACAATGCAAACGAATTCTTCATCAACGGATACAAAGCGGGCGGGTCCTGGGTGAAGAGCAGTGCTCGTTCTGCTGCTATGTAACCACCTGCAGTGGTCTCTCCTCCGCCAGGTGTCGTCCAGCCTGATGTGGAGAACCCACCGATTATCTCACCTCGTGGTAGCTGAGGAAAAACTTGTATGTTAATAAATAATATGTGAAGCAAAAACTGTATAGCTATTTTTATGACAATTGTACAGATGGGGAAGTATAAAATTTAAAAACTTCCTTTCCTCGAGTGGGGATCGAACTCACAACCAGTCGATTTTGCAGCACACTGTGCCCCTGCGGCACAACCAACCTCCAACTATATATTTAAGTATACATTTTTTTCATAAATGTTATCGTTTATACATATATATATTTATGATAATAGAAATTTTGAGGCTGGTCGTGGCGCAGTGGTACAAATTGTGCTGCACAATCGACTGGTTGCGGGTTCGATTCCCACTCGAGGAAAGAAAATATTTATTTATGTTTTCATTTCTTCGCTCTGGTAAAGTCAGCCGTGTGGTCCCGGCTTAGAATAGGATCACCCTGGTACTGTCGGTGTCGTAAGAGGCGACTAAAGTACGTGTGGAAGAGTCACGTCGCCAGTAATGGCAACACGCATGGGCAGACTCGACCGGATTTAATACCACCCCCGGCATCTTAAACCGGCGTGAAGTAGTGGCCCTTGCCACTGCGTTTCGCATTAGGTAATGCCGGGCCCCGGTGCCCTTCATCTTCACCTTAAAGGCTGGCAACGCACCTGTGGCTCCTCTGGTGTTGCATGGGGTCGTGGGCGGCGGTGATCACTTACCATCAGGTGACCCGAACGCTCGTTTGCCTTGTCCTCTCCAAAAAAAAAAAAAAAATCTAATGAAACTATTCAATCGGATTAATTGTGTATATTTTGTATAATATATTTTTGATAGTCTATCCGTCACCACTATTGTAGTGTTCGAAACGCCAGGTTTCCAAAAAATTATAATATTAAATATACGCGATTAATCTGGTTAAATAGTTTAATTTAAATGTGTAAAAATTGTGAAAATCAAATATCTTATTAGAAATTCTAATGTAACAGACAAATATATACCTGTAATAATAGCAACACAGGAGCAATAGCATCACATCTTGAATGAAAAGCGTGCGCAGAAAACCCATGGGTTGATGCTCTGAACACCAAACGCCATGACTGAGATGGAGTTCCGCACCTACGTATGTTGAGAACAAACTAATAAAATATATGGACAAACATTCCTTTTGAAAATTCTGTGGTACTACAGGAATATTAATATATCTGCCACAAAAAAAGTTTACATTTTGTAATAGGACATTAACCCTTATATACACTATATTATTATAGTAATTGCAATACAAAAATTAAAAACATAAATGTTAATTGACAGTGAAATCAGCTCCCATTGTAAGTGCGACAATTGAGGGTTCTATTCACATTCGGGAGACTGAGTTCTTTTCATTTTCTCAGTGCGCCACCACCACCTAATATGCATTGGTGCGCAAGCGAAGCGTGGGGAACGAAGTGTCTTAAATATTTGATAATATATCACACTGAAACTAAAAAAAATTACCAGGTGTTAAGCAGAGATTGAAAAGCAATCTTATCTTGCCGCAGTATCACAGAGTCCACGAAGAAATTAGTTGCCAATCTGAAAAATATATTTTTAACTCATAATCTTTAACATAAAGTATTTTTTTTCCTGTAAAGACTAAAATTTAAAGTAAGGAATCTTATAAGTTCAATGAAAATTAAACCAATAAAGAAGATCTCTTGGACGATTTCGACAACTACAAACGATTTTCTACATTAAACCTACACATTTGCAAAAACTTTTAAACTTTATGGTTCAAAGGCCAAATACCTGGTGTAAATTATGGCCATAAATATTAATTACATATTATTTTAATTGGCGTCGACTTAGAATCGACCCGACAACCTATCGCGTTTACGTTATTACGTCACGCTTGTCTCTGCGCCAATACTGGCTAATCATATATGTATCAACGTAATTTTGATTTCTACGAGAGGTACTCTACCTCTCTATCCTTCTCCTGAGTGAGAATCAAACCTGCAATGATACATTATATTTTTTTAGATCTTACTGCATGCATACACTGCATTTTAAAAGTGAAAGTTTGTGAAGATGTACGTTTCCACTTTGTATATATATGTGGTACCTTTCTATATATACCTGGGCTGAGTCCGCCTTCTAGCATCGTGTGCTGGCGGTGCAGCATGAGGCGTTGCATGTAAGGCTGCACTTTTATACCGCTTGAGGGAAACTTCCATGGGCACTGCACCTGTTGGTTCCACTTCTTCAGCAAATACTACACTATCTGGAAAGTGCATGAAATAGTGTTAAAAATAATTTTTATTTAGACTCTTCCATTCCTAAGTTTCTGCCAAGCTCATGGGGCATTTAATTTTAAGTGGTGCAAATAAACGCAGCGCATTGCCTAACGAGGCAACATATGAAAATATGGCTGTAAGTCTTATAAAATAAATAATTTAAAGAACAAATTTCCTACCGATATGCAACAGCCGGACATGCTGCATAAGAGGCGTTAAGTGATGGACTACTCTAGCCCGTTCTTCCTCTGCCCAGTGAGCAGTGGGCTGAGTCACTCCCGCTCTCTGCTTGGCCCACGCTAGGGAACATCTCCATACATCCTTTTCTTCTAGTCGTAACTGTATAAAATTAATTTATTTTTATAATTGCTTTTATTTTTATAAGTTAAAGTTAAACTTTCACCTTATTTTTGGCACGAGTTAATAAACACATACATACGTAACTATATATATATATATATACATAACTATATATACAATTGTATATGTTGAAACTACACACTACAAACTATATATATATATATATATATATATAACACATACATACATAACTATATATATATATATATATATATATGTGTTTACTACAACTTAAACTACTACTACTACTTAAAAAAAAGACGTCTTTTTTTAAATTTTTAATCAGATTTACTTGTATAATGCATACATAGTAGAGCAATAAGGGTAGGCATTGTGCTCTCCATTTTTTGTTTTTTTTTTTGAGATATTTGGTATTTAGTGGCAGAACTAAATGTAGCATTCATCTTATCTAATCAGGAAAATTATTTTTATACTTTTTTCAATAGAGATACACAGATGAATGCAGTCAATATTTAAATATTATTTAACTTAATATATTTGTCATATTTTGTCAATAATGAACTAGATGAAAAACAATGACATATTGTTTGGGGTTTTAGGGAGCTGTGATGTATTATTTTTGTGAAAACATACCTTAGACTGACCATGGGTGAAGCAGCAGACAAAATGTTTTTTAATGTGCCTATGTGTATGTGTTTTACATTCTAATACATAAATAAATTAAAATTTGAATTTATTAACTTGTACAAGAGGTGCAATGAAATAAGAAAATTACAGTATTTGACAAAGAGAAATAAAAATTTATATTTCAATATCCAAAAAATATTTTAGGCTAACCAATTTTTTTAACCATTACACTATTCAGTAGATGGTTACTTATATTTTTATCCCGAAAAGAGTTCCTTGTATTTATTAAACTTGTTGGTAGTTCAGAAACAAGTAATCTTACTAACATTATCAGATGAAATAAGCTTGATGAGAGCTTCTTTTGGCAAGTTTAAGAAGGCATTACTTTTAACACACTCAGGAGCATTTTCTTCTATGAATGATATGCAGCGTTCCATAAATGAAGATGCACTTTTACCACCTGTAATGTTGAGATAAATTATGTTAAAATCATTACAACAAAGATATACCAATAGGTCTCATATTCGTGTAGTTTGAGTTCCACCACGACATCCAATATCCAGAAAATTGTGGAGAATGGGGTGTCTCAACATTACATTTCCTCCCTACTCTGCTATAGAGAATACACATTAAAATCAAAAATAATATAATTGTTAACAACAATCAATGTAAATACGCACCTTGATTTAATTATTTATGTAATTACATATTATTGAAACTTGTAAAACTTAATTGCATCTGTATAACTTTATGTATCTATATGTATCTAACTACACTAAATATTTAAATGGTTAGAGGTTATAAAATAAAAGCCAATTTGTAGATCTTAAATTTAATAAATTGAGTGCACTGGTAAGAAACTTTCACAATTCACAAATAGTGATCACACTGGGATAGGAATGTTCATCCGAGTTTTATAACCTATTATTATACTGTGGCGTTAGGGTTGACATTTTGTATTAGTGTTATATTATCGCCTTTCATCATAATACGACCGATTTGCTTTCGGTTTTTCGTCTTCACATGGACTTCTTCAGCTTCATCTAACACAATGTTCATGTACTCGTCGAATCCCACGATGTGTCCCTCGATCCTTAAACTCACGTTCTCATAAAGCCAAATCTGAACACGACTTCTGTTTTGTAAATATCTGAAGATAAGGTTGATGGGCTGTACCATCACTTTTTGTACTTTCGGTGGTCCTTTGTACGCCATTTTTATGTTTTATTCTTGAACACAAAATAGTAATTTACTAAAAACAAAACAGCGCCAAACCGGCGTCGTTTCTACTCGTTAAGTAAGGAAGCGCGATTGTCATAGACAAAAGACAACAACATGGCGGACGCTACAGATAAAACAAGAACGCATCATTGTTTATGACGTGGGTTATTTGCTATTTAATTATTTTATTTAAGTTTTGTGTAAATTTTAGTTCGTGATGAAAAATTTAATTAATAAAATCAACAATAATAATTTTGTACCTTATTTTTAAATAAATTATATTAAAAAATATAATATTGAATTTTTTTTTATAAAATGCATAAAATGTTTGAAAATATTTTAAGTATTAAAATATAAATAATTTTATTTTTTTATTAATATTAAAGTCGAGGAACAATTTAAAAAAAAACAAAAAGTGTGCGATGGCCGGGAATCGAACCCGGATCAACTGCTTGGAAGGCAACTATGCTGACCATTACACCACCATCGCACTTGACAACGAAGTTGAAAATATATATTTTATTGTTCGTAACAATTATGGTAATTTTCTCGCTAAAGCTATATTTACTACAATTTTCCATATTAATATATGGTAGGTATATGTAAGTATATTTTTTTAAATAATGAAATGTATGAGTTCTTTTAAAAACATTAATTGATTATTAATTAGCTATTTATATCTACTTCTACTAAATACATTTGATTTTCAAATGATTTCTTTTTGTATATATTTATTTATCCAAAAAAAATAATATTTATCCAATTTTCTGATTATAGTATGCGGTAGTCACGCGCGGTCTTTTAGTTTTTTAATGAGCAATGAAAATTATTTCAATTTATAAACATATTATAAAATAAAAACATATTGTTTGTATACTTGTATAACTTACCTGGTCTATCCTGTATATCCATAGCAGCAGCGAGCAAAGTGCAGGCATTCTCCACATTCAAAGTGGAAGTGACGTGGTCTTCACAGGCGGATCTAAGGTCCTCGACTCCTAAGTCAGCAGCTAGAGTCATCATTTCAAATACACCCGAATCTTGTAGTAATAACTGAAAATTTTAATGCACATATTATTATGTGCACGTTATTATTTTTCCCACATAACATGGACAGTTCTATTCTCAACTTTTGATATATTAGTTGAGTTGCAGAGTTTACCCCCAGTCTCCATTTACCACAGCAGAAGAATGAAAATAATTTAAATATAATTATTTCCCCCCGAGTTAGAATCGAATCCATAATTGCCGAGTTATGAGTCGCCGTCACACTGCGCCACGCGGACTTAAATATAATATAAACTAATATGCTAATTGATTATAATTATATTATAATATTTTAAGAAGTTATTTCATTGTTATAAGGAACGGAGTGTCTTAACACTAGGTTCCCTCTGCCTACTGATTTTTTTTACTTATTCGATTTTACTTATTTAGAAAATATATTAAGACTTTATTGCATAACGAAATTTTAATACATTTTCTAAAAAGTAGTCTTTTTTAAATGTCAAAAAACATTATTCAGTATTATTTTTACATCTGTATTATAATTTAAATAATAGAAAATCTAAGTTGTGAAGTTACTGCTACCCGACAACAGATGGCACTATAAAAAATTCTCACTTTCAAACGACTAAAACACCAAAACTATACTAATTATCAGGATATACCTGTAACATATTAGTACATTCAACATTTATTCACATTGTGTTTACTTACTTTCCCAGTATAAACGTACTGTATGAACAGTCTAAACGTCTCTGGCTGTACGTGCGGCAAGCGTATCGGGGTCGTCCCCCCGGCAGATGGCGGCACTATGCAGCCCGGCATGCGACAAATCTCACCGCGTTTTGTATTTTGAAAACTTTTACATCTGTACAAATTATAAAAGGTTGCCTATATTATTAAGTAAATGAAAAAGTAAAATATGGAGGGAATGTTTTAACACTAGGTTTCTTCTGCTCTCTCCTGCTAGTATAACTTTAATTGTTTGTGTGTTCTATGTTATTGGTGGTTGGTGTAAAGTGTCATTCTTGTTACAAATCTACACAAGTACAACTTGTCCAGATATTCTTACTTTATTAATCAGATATAATTGGTAAAGTTTCTTGTGAGAAGCTGATAAAAGTCTGCTAACTTCCACTCGGAGCGCTAACAATGCAGTAACTTTGAGTCTCATCTTGACTGTAACTCAATATTGTTTATAAGGTTTACCACTAATTAACAGTCGTACCTATTTGTTTTCACACACCTTTACTGTGCGATATGGGGAAGAGAATAGTGATGCGTCACTACTTTATAATCATATAACCAATATAATCTTTATTTTTTTCGCGAAGCTTTAAATACAAGAAACTAGTATTTAATAACTATACATATTCTCAATGTGTGATTGTAATGATAGTTCATCATCAGCACTTATATATTTCCTTTTAAGTTATCTTTCAATTATTATCTAGCAAATGATATACAAGATATTTCTTTTAGCTTCCGCTGCACATAGCAGGGTAGGCAGAGGGAGCGCAGGGTAAAGACATTCCGCTCCCATTAAGACATTTTCGCGTCCTACACCAACCTGTGCCCCGTTACCAGCAGACCAAGGAACTCATAATATTAAATATTTAATTTTCAATTACAGTCACGCCTAGATATTTATAAAAAATTAAATCAACCAGCTTCACGCTGTATCCCGTACACAGTAGGGTAAGCAGAGGGAACCTTGTGCTAAGACACTCAGTTCCCCACTTATTTATTTCATTAAAAAAGAAGAGTGAGTTAATAAGTCTTATAGAATCAGTCTCGAAAGTTTTAAGCGTCACATTTCGTCGTTATTAAAAACCGATAATCAGGCGATAGACGGAGGCGCTACGACGGCGGACTTTGGAAAGTGTTCCTGTGTTTGCCAAGTCTGTTACACTCGAATTGTTATTTCATTTTTGTGTGGGATTTTATATGTTAAGGAGATGATAGGAAAGAAATTGTTATGAGTAGACGTTGATACCAATATAGGGAGAAAAGTCTTTTTAGGGTTCCGTACCTCAAAAGATTAGCAACAGAACCGTTATAGATTCAGTTTGTTATCCGTCTCGAGATTTATCTAAATCGTCGGTGGGCGAGTAGAACTCTTATTCGACCGGTGGTTTTTATTTAGCAATGCGATGATTTACTTCATTTCCTTAGTCTGGTAAGAAGGCGTTCATTACAGGCTTTCAACATTCCACATCAAGGAAGTCTTCTCATTACTAACACGACCTTAAGTAACACCAGAAGAACTACAGGAGCATGGCCGACCTTTAAGGTGGATATTCAAAGAAAAAACAGGAACTAGAATGAAGAAGCTTAATTTTAAATTTTAAGTAACTCGTACAATGAGTATTTTTTTTATGGAAAAGGACAAGGCAACGAGCGTCTGGGTCACCTGATGATAAGCGATCACCACCGCCCGTAACCCCGTACAACACCAGGGGAGCTACAGGTGCGTTGTCGGCCTTTAAGGTTTTTTACTTATTCGATTCGATAGACGCGCTTTTTGAAGGCTATTATACCCCTGAGGTGAGGATCACATTCACAACTATCGCTTGCAGCATCAGACACTGTCTCACTGAAGCTTAAGTATTTTTTTACGATTTTTTTAGTATAAAAAGAACCAGCGAATATTGTCTTTACGTATCAGAAATTTTCAATAGATAAATAATATTAGATGAAAGCGAACTTTCGTCTAAGACAAGACTGATGAAGCTCAGCGTAGCGGTCGATGTTTGACAACACATTAATCACTTGGTGTTATCACGCGTTCGTAATGAATTTTATCAATCTCGTAGATAGGTTTCATTACTTTGCTAATGAAACATATTTCTACATATTTTGGCTTCATAGGGCAGCAGTCAGACTGCAATAACGACATTTTGATTCCCCCTCGGGGGGACGAAGTATTTACTTCTGCTCGCTCAGGTAACCAGACCAAGCCCACGTTCGTTACAACTCTAGGTTCCCTCTGCCTATTCTTTTTATATTATCATCTCTACGAGTGGCAATTGTTCCCACTATCACAATTAATACTGTTTGAAACTCAATTTCCACTTCTATAGTATCATATTAAAATAATGTCAGCTATTTTATTTGTGGAGCAAATTTTCTAGGTTTTTACGGGTTGCCTATTAATAAGGTTACGCGTGCGGAGCGGTTGTTTATCATAAATTAAATATACACCTAACGGTCTATCCGTTACTATATTAAGATTCATAATAATAGTATAGTAGAAAACACTTACTAACTAAATTTATTGTTATAGATACTGTCACTGAGCTTTACTTATTGAAACTTTAATTATAAATAATTTCCGCCATGTCACCACGACAATTAATAACAAAGTCAAGAACTAATCACGTAAGTTCAAATAGTAAAAGTTAAAACACCGTCAAGAGCCAAAGCAGATTTATAACGATGCGGCTTCCCGCCATTGCAACTGACGCGTGTCACGTGTCACGTGGTACGTGTGTTTGATGCAGATTATATAACATTATTTGTTATCTACATTTGATATGGCATAAAATTATTCTATGATTAAAAATATAACAATTTAAATCAGGTGATTAAGACTTTAGTTTTGAGGTTTTGTCAAAATGCATTAATATATTATATTTTTATATAATCTATTTGGTCAAAACTGAGTAGTGATTGCTTAAAAAATATATAATATCATTAAAATAAAATAAAGTAAACAAATACTAACTGAGTTTACAGTTTTGTAACTGTTATTATATAATTATTTATATAAACAAATTGAAACATTATTTAATTCTATCAGGGAGGGGGGACTGCCAAATGAAGCCTATTTTTTGTGACTTCTTTGCTGTTAAGGCTGTTATCTTAAAATATAATGCAGAAGTTACCAGTACATAATTATGTAAATCATATTTTAGTCGCGGTTGCATAGAAAATGCTCATAAACAATTTTTAACAATAATTAAATAATGTAATTGCAATTTAAAACATAAATAAAATCTATCAGATGCATCCACTGTAAGGATGTATGTACATCGATCATGGTACCCCGGGGCAGGGTGTTAGACGCAAGGACCTAGTCCCGGCAATGATTGATGACGTCACGTCCGCCGTCGCTGTCAGCGTGACAGCATCTCGATACGCAATTTGCATTACCGCGATTAATGGCGCGGCCGCGCTGCGTGACAACGATTAATCTCTCGCATATTTTATTTGCGATGTTTCAGATCGATATTGGGGATATTAGCTTGTGTTGGTTTTAGCAGATGCGAAGTAGTAGTAATTATCTGTATAGTTTCAAATAAATATAAATATTCATGAAAATATTACATATGTAATCATTCCTCAAGTGGGTATCGAACCCACAACCTGTAGCGATAGCAATAGCACACTTGAGCCCCTGTGCTAAGATAAGCCTCCCATATAGTTTCATTAAAAATTAAAATATAATTACTCAATAAGTATTTAAAAAATGTATATTTTTATTTATTAAGAATACTCTTACGACGAGTATAATTAAAATGTATAATTGCTAAGAGGATTTTCAATAGGCAATAGCTTTACCAACCTCTTTAATCATTCAAAGTAACCAAGTCTAATAAGCAATTTTTTTTTTCATCATACAGCTGACTGTAAGCGCGACTGTTGTAGGTTCAAATCCCGTTTGAAGGAATAAATTATTTTTATTTTCCCTAAGAAGACTACGTCACTATTTGGTGACCCTGAATTCCGCCAATCAGCCTACAATGATTCAAAAATTACGTGATTAGTAGTAAACTAAGTGTTTTAACTCTCCTTTCTCCGATCCGAGATCCCGCTGTCTACCCTGCTATATGGGGGATACAGAGTGAAACAAAAAAAAACACTCTCTATTGGCTATAACTATACTGGCGCCAGTCGTTGCAAATTACAGGCCGAATTAGCGTGCCATGAATAGCGTCTTTCAGCCTTCAGTACTATATTTAAGTTATTAAAGAGATTGCTACTATTTGTATTTGTAAATTATCTTATGGAATTTTCTATGTATTTATGATTGTGAAAATTCATTTATGTAAATTATTTCTTAGTAAGATCACACTGCAAAAATAAAATTAAACTGCTTAATAACATAATGTTGAAACGTGTTGCTGCCGGTAACAGGGTTACCGGTACACAACACAGTATCTAAGATACTGGAGGAAGGTCACGTAAAAAGCACGCGGACCCCTAATTTTGACATAGCGGGATTGAACCCGAACCTTTTGGACACGTGTGACATAGTTAATTTTTAGTTTTTACATTTATATAATATAATTTTACATGTTTTTGAAAGGGAGTTTTTCTGGAATTATAAATATTTCCTTACTGGAAACTTATATTCAAGTTCTAAATCAAAAAATATTCAATATTGCTAGAGTAATTTGTATTAAAAATTAAATAAAACTCATTCAGCGAGAATATTATACACAAAACTGTTTTTTCTTACATAATAATAAATAAATAGTTGTATGCCATTTAAAGTCAAAAGTTTAACGATGTCTAAAAGAAGTAAAACAGAAAGTTGTCGGTCTCTGACGAGTAGGTACACCTGTGTGGTTTGTTTCAATTATTTTTCAATAAACGCAGTTTTCAAAGCGCTTTGCTTTGTCAGAAGTTGTCAGAACACGAAGTCCTGTAAGAGAATTCACCCGAAACTCTGAAATAATCAATTTTAGGTGTGCAGCTATCGAGCGTGAGCCGTGCCTCGTGCCGCAAGAACGGCTGTAGACGGCTACAGTTATCAAGGAATATTTATGTAAATGCCCTCAAATGCGCCTTCAATTGTAAGCTTTTTATAAAAGTATGACAAGTTCTCGAAAAACTTTTGTAATTGTTTACCAATTTGACATTTTCTGTCAACGTTATTTCTTGCTATGAGACTGTTTTGAAGTTTTTTTTTAATATTTTTAAAATACTTCAACGTATTTTATGGGGATATTTAATATTATCCAATCCAATGTTTTCATAGAACAGATAAATATTAGCAAATATTTCCAAAGAACTGATATTTAGCTTTAGCTATAACATATAAGCATCAGCAGCTTCGGTGTTTAACTGTCGAGACAAAGCCTGCTGATTGGCAGAACTCTACGCTGCACTTTGTCGTGTTACCAGAGCGAGGAAATGAAAAATATTCGTAATAAGACCTCAATAATAATAAAAAAATCACCCAGACATGGCCACCCGACAAGAGGTATGAGTATGAATGTAAACTTATAATTACAGAACATATTTGTTTGTCAGCCGAAAGCCCGCCCGCCCGCGCTCCGCCATTGTGCTTGCACCTCAACTTTTCTCATTGACGCGCATTGTGGACCGTAATCCGACGTGTTCGTGTTATTTGTATTGTAATTGAGAGGAGGAGAGCGAGGCAGAGAGAGAGAGAGCGTGCAGGCGCTGGAAATACTAAAAAATACTATGGTTTCTACGCAATTGTCTATTTACATGAAGTTATAAGTGCGGTTGTGCAGGCGAGGCCGAGGGGAGCTGTCTGCGGCCGCGCCGGTGTGACATGGCGAATTTGTTTTAGGGTTTATTTATTTTGACTACAACAATTATGCTGATGATTTTAATACAATGTTAGTTTCGAGGATAATTGACATCCGGTCAACCCATAATTGGGAAAATTTTGATATTTACACTATAGTTGACTTTTAATTAATAATATATATAAACTTTGTTGTATCTCACATCTTCTTACTTCTAAGTATGACGTAAGCAATGTCTAACTTCCCACTAGTGTTCTAAGGTTCTGTACATTACATTATATATTTCAGCATAGAAAAAACCAAGCTTATAAGTTAACGCAATCAATTCATGCGAGTTTTTGTTGTATTTTTTATGAAATTAGGTGTGCCTAATCGAAACCTATAGGTATCCGTGAAACTAGTTATGAAATTGGCTTGATGTGATAAATTACAAATACAAATGAAGGAAAAATTGGAAAAATGATCATTTACAGATATCTCTTAAGAAAATCTGTACAAACTTATATTTTTCATTTCATACAAATCATCAAAATACAACGTGAACTTAAGAGTTCAGGAACTGTATACATCCAGAACGGTAAAGAACTCATTTTTATTTGTATCCATAATACAAATAAGACACATTTCAGCATATAAATGCCAGAATCAAGATTAATCGACAACTATATTTAAAATATAACAAAATATGTTAATATATATGCCAGCAACATAGCACTTCATCGTCTACAGCGTCTGAATACGCCATAATTCCTTATAAGGCTCAATGGTTTCAGTTTGCAATTTGCTGTACATTCAAAGAGATCTGATGACTCCTGATTATGAACTAATTAGCAGGTTCACAGTACGCGGAGCTCACGCAGCATCACGACACTTAATTACAGGGCTTGGAGTACTGTTAATAAACTTTGATGTCGCTTTTAGTACATTGGATATTGTGCTATTAAAATATGAGTATCTTGTTCAAAGTATTTATTCTATATCATATATTTAATTATATAGCATGTTATTTGTTGACAGGAAAGGTAGAGGGACAGGTCCCGAAATTGGATTCCCTGGACACAGCGTTTAGTTCCAATTTTACGCCGTGTTTTAGCTATATTTAATTATTGATATATTAAATAATAATATACGTAAATGTATTTTTGAACGTCATTATAATATATTTTTAATTTGCGGCTTCACCCTTGTGATTAATAATATATAGTGATGATATTATACTATTTCATCTTAATTGTTTGCCAGCAACCGCGGGAGCCGAGAGATTATTCCATAACCCCGGCAGACCGAGGACGTCAATCTGCTTTTTTAAATCATTTGAGACAATATGTAACGAGGTTTGTGACGAGGAACTTGAACCAGGAAATTCTGAGGTAAGCGCGTTCAGCCAAACAAAATCTTTGGTACCTAAAAATTATTATATAAGTATAGAAGTATACATTGTTTATAATTTCTGAGTAGATGTTCTTTCACAAAATGAAAAACAAATCTCTACAATTTATATTTGAGGCCATCGTGGCGCAGTGGCACAAGAGTGTTGTCCGTAAACGCGATAGTTGTGGGTTCGATTCCCACTCGAGGAAGAGAAATATTTATTTACGTTTATATTTCCATTTTTCTCGCTCTGGAATCGCGGCAAAGCGCGGCGTTGAGTTCTGCCACTCAATACGCAATGCCTCCAGATTCGGTAGAAAGTGGGGAACGGAGTGTCTTAACACCGAGGTTCCCTCTGCCTACCCTGCTGTGTGCGGGATACAGCGTGAAGCTGAATTTATATTAATTTTATTTTCTTTAATCGACTAAGAAAAAATGTAAATTACATATAAATACCTGCAAAACGAAGCTTATACAAAAGCAAGTAACCAATGGGGGTGTTTTCGTTGAACGCCGACGCGGTGGTTATTAATAAAAAACGCTTATCACATAGATTGATGGGCATGAGCGCGAACTTTTCAAATTAATCATCTCGCGCAGCTGCCACTTCCCGCGCCTTCCCGCGCCTTCCCGCACCGCATGCCGCACGCGGGGCATGTACAATTATTTAAAATGGTATTTGCTTTTAAGTAAACAGTTTAGCTTTTTTGAATTTTTTTCGACAAAACTCCGTGCAATTTCCCGGGTAAGTGGAAAGAATTAGAAGAAATTTGTTATGTCAATCCGAACATAATTAGGTACCTATACGAGCCATTTTTAATGGTATTTTTCATATATCATATCAGTATATGTCAGCGCCGAAGTGTCCGTGTCAGAGTACCTACTCTAGTAAGTATTTCGTTCTGGTTGACCCTCTAATATGTAGGTACTTCAATATATTGCCTTGGGGTGCGATGGTTGAAGAAGAAGAAATATGGTGTAAAGATACTCCGTTCCCCACTTTCCATTAAATTTTCTAGACCTTGCACATTGAAGAAATAGAATAGATTTATGAGATATTTTAATGTATAAATATTGAACCCGCAATCATTGCGTGGAAAGTCAGACTGTGCCACTGCGTCATCAATAAGTACTGTTAATATAATATTTATTACGTTTTTACAAACTTGACTCATAAATTATTCAGAATTACCGAGTAAATAACACGTTCAAAACTATTCGCATATATCACGCAAAGAAAGTTTTAGTGTAGGTGTAGTAATGTTATTTTTCCAATATCTCTTTAGAAATAAGTATAACGTAGAGTTGACGAAGTTGGCGGAATAAATTTAGGAATGTATAGTTGTCGGTTTATAACGCGCCGCTTTTCCACCCCTCGCCGGACTTAGGGTGACCAATATTTACGTAAAAAAATATATCTATGTCATTTTGTTGTAAAAAAAGTCATTGTCTTAGTTTAATAATGTAATAATTTGTATGTTTAATCTGTAAATGTCACTGTGGATTCATTTCTCGCATAGAGAATATTTCTTATTCTAGTAATAAGACGAAGCGCGGCGATGACTCTCGCCACTCAAACACACTCTCTATGGTAAGTGTACTATTGTTTATAATATATTGTTTATAACGGCAAAGAAAATAACAATATACAGATATTAGTAAATACCGATAAATAATTAAATGGCGACTCTACACCGACCACATGTTTCCCAACAGTATCTTTATTCGGATGCAAATTTGCCTCCATTTTTGTGCGAGCATCTTGGACAGTAATATTTTCCTTAGGGCCGGAATAATTTAGCCATAGAAGGCTCTATTAGCATAGAGTTCTACACAACTAAAGTGATACTTATGATGCCTTTTTCATGGAAATAATAAATTGTATTCTTATTCAGAATTGGCTTTTGTTTGGTTACGTAGACGTGTATTTTTTATTGTTATTAATTATAATAAATATTTTTATAATTAATAACAATAAACATGCACAAAACAACAAACATACAAAATAAAAATGGTGTTATTCTCAAGTTAATATTCTTAATTAACCGTGTTTATATTTTAATATTTTTTTCTTATATTATTCATTTAGGAGACTGTAGAATCGGCCATCAAAAACTGTTTCCAATGTGTTTAATAAAATTGAAAAATATGTAAATGTAGAATAATAAATTATAATTTTTATTGTTCATTAATTATTATTTTTTTGTAATAATTAATACAAATAAATGAATAAAATCAGTTTCGTTGTATTCCGCACATAGCCGGGTAGACAGAGGGAGCCTATTGTTATGAGACTTCATTACCCATTTTTGTGTTGAGTTGGTTAAGAACCACAATCCCTGCTCCTGCCTCTGCGCCACGACTGACCTCAAAAGGAGTAAGAATTAATGCACGCAATGCGAAAAAATACGCAGCGCCATCTATAATATTAAATATCATTCCAAAATTCAACAACAGATGTCGCTAGCACATAATATAATTATTGGTTTTACTAATTTCAATACACTCTATTTTTATAATTATAAGTCCATGTTTTATTACTTTAATAAAATGTCAATATTAGAATGCTAAGAAAATTATTCAAATATTAATAATAAAACAAATTAAGCTCTTTATATACCTAGTGTTATTAATATTTATAGTTAGGTTTAATAATTTTTATATTGAAAAAACATACTTGATTTTATTTTTGGCTTTAAGTTCTGCTTTTTAAATTATATGTGAAAAATTTGTTTGGTAGACACTTTATAACAATCTATTTTCTTATTATCATATTACATTATTATTATTCATATAATAAGAAATAAAATGAAGTTATATTAATATATTACATATGCTACTTCAAGTAGTTTTTAAAAATAAAATAATATATAGTTCAATAACTGTTTTCTTAATTATTTTATACTTTGATTTCCCTTCAACACACAAATCTTTTGCTGTTACTATATTATTTTTGTATATTTATGAACATAAATACCTTGTTGTAGCAGACTAGTCTAATATTTGTGTGCATATAATCTGTAAACGATAAATTCAGTGACCTCAAGTTAAGAGAACCTTAAGTTTTTTTTGATTAAAATGACCTTCGCATATTCTCTTTCTCATAGAATAGACAATAACAAAATATTTCTGCCTATTTTGGCTGATGTAATATTAACAAAAATACATATAAGTTCTTAATGAAACAATTATAAATAAAGGTAAAAAAATAAAAACATAAAGGTGTCATAGATGTAAAAAAATTGTCTATGGAAATATTTTTTTCGGCTTCTGTAGTATAGGTACATTATTTAAAATTTATAAATATAAAAAAAAAAACTACATTTAGTCAAATACCAATATTAACTTTCTAATTAAAGTAATTGTCTCACCTGGCTATTAATATTATCTTGTGAGCATAGACTTTCTCCTCAGCACTGCCAAGAATAAACACTATATCTGCTGAATCCTGATCTTCAGCCAGTCTTTGTAGATCTCGAAGCAATCCAGGTAGCCCAGCTCGTTCCACAGAAGCTGTACAACAAGTACCGGCGACTCTTCCAGCCATGTTTATAATTTCATTAAACTTTACTTTTAATGTGTAGACTTAATTTTATATAATAAAGTTCACTTTCAGTCATACACACTCAAACATTGTACAAATATAAACAAAAAACAAATTTGAAACTTAGACGTCACAATGAACACTAACAATCTTTATGTTTGTTTGTCAACACAATAATTTTGTTGAATTAAACTATTTCACCAAATATTAAATGTAGAACGAGATATTAAACAATTAAAGTAAGATTTAAATGTTTATATTTACTCACTTAACTAACGTTTGCTATACATTGTAAATTGATAACTTCAGGTCGGATCTCAGCGTTACTAAATAACACGTGCTTAGTTCACTATTGTTGAGATTGAGCAGGTATCAAACAGGTTTTATAGGTTTAACAGGGTTGTCGCTCGAAAAATCTTGTGTTTTACGCCATCTTGAGGAGAAAGCAAAGATATTCATTTATAAAAACATTATTAAGTCTTAACTTGATTAAATAAAGTTGACATTTAAACTTAATATTTAATTAAAAAGAAGACCAACAGTTACTTTATATAATTTTATAGAACAATTACCAAAGACATAAATATGGTGTATTCAGCCCTGTTTAAAAACTAAAATTTTTGTTTTGTCATACAAATAAATATATTATATTTTCTTCAGTTAGATAGAAAGTAAGTATTTGGTAACGTAACGCATCGCCTCCGTGGCGCAATTGGCTAGCGCGTTCGGCTGTTAACCGAAAGGTTGGTGGTTCGAGCCCACCCGGGGGCGTACATTGACTTTAAATATATATATTTTTTTTGTTTTTGTTTTTTGTCATTTTTTTTCCTTGAGTTTATATATATATATAAATATCTCTTATCTATTTGTTAGCTATTATGTTTTGAGGCTTTTAACTGTAAACAAGACGGTGATGGTTTTTTTTTTATTTGTTAGATATTCAGTACCGTCTTTAAACTATTTGAGGCCCTGGGCACATTAAAAACATGGGGCCTCTATGACCTTGAGAAAACTCTATTTAGTTATAATAGGTAAAGAAATTAGACAAACAAGATTTTAAATTTATTTTTATTTAGTTACTAACTATAAAAAAATAGAATACCGAAATATCGGTTATCATTTGATAATCTGGCAGGAACTAGGGGGCCCCAGTCGATCGCGAGGCCCTGGGCACGTGCCAATAGTGCCCAGTGGGGAAGAGGGGCCTGTAGATATTGTAGCAAGACAAAGCGCAACGTTGAGTTCTGCCAATCGACAAATAGGAAACGGAGTGTCTTAAGGGAGGTTCTTTGCCATCTTGTTATGTTGTGTGAGTGTGATATCACTACATCACGGATAGGATCTCTTTTTAACAAATTGAACTTCTTATCTTTTGTAAAAAAATAATTTATAGAGAAATAACATATGTGTGCTTTTTAAGTAAAAATATTTTAATACATGATTCTAGTAATAAGCCAAAGTATTTGATAAGAATAGCTTGAGTGGCAGTTCGGAAATTATAGAGAGGGTGCTTCTTCCTATTATATGTATGAAAACCGATTGCAGACTGTATGAGCGTATTACATTTACTTGTACGTCATCAGTAAAGTACAAAATCTTCTTAGAATAATTAGTTAATCTTAATAAAATCTTCTTAGTAGAATTTGGAAATAAGTAGTTTTTTTTCTAAATAAAAGTAAAGTTTTAATACAAAATATTATTATTAAGTTTAATATTAAGCTCATGTTTTTAATATTAACCGAACTGCCGCGTCGGCGTGTGATGTAACCACCACTCTTCGCCTGTTCCACTTCTCAAGCGCTGCCTTGAACATTCTAAATCGATTATCATACGTTGTGAGAACATGAGTTTTACACTCTATTCTACATACCGCTTTCATCCTCTACATATATCCATGTAACATATTTACAAGCAAAATTTCACTTTGCTGTCCGTTCGTCAAGATTGTTTATCTCGAGATTGCGTGGACAAGCCTATAGGGCATAGGGCATATCCCGTGCGTATTTCATAATTATACACTTAAATTAGTAGTTGCCCTCAAAATTTATTTTTCAACTTTTATGACTACAGTGTTCTTCTCGTGGACCTACCTGGATGGGTGGATCCTGAACATCGTTGGATTTGCAATGAAAAACAAGACATTGTTAAATGCGTCTGTTTGGTCTAAAAAGTATGTTTCGTTCAAACTCTGAACTTTCAACCTTAATGTGTTTTTCGTTGTTATTTATGCTAACTGACATTGGTTATGGCAAAAATAAATTAACCAAGGAAAATAAATAAACAATTTAATTTAATTTCATAAGCACTATAAACCACCAGCCTTGGGAACATTCTGTTATTACTCCAAAAGCGATTTATCAAGTAAATAGCTCGAGAAACGTAAATTATTACATATTTATGTTTATCATAAATATATATACGAATGTGGAACGTAATATACCATGTATATAACCGTAGAGAACCTTCCCAAATTCCACCTTAACGTGCCACTAGTAAGATCTCAATTTAGTTCGGTTCGCACGCGGCAATCATATTTTATTCAATGTTTATACAGATGCTATCGAGAACCACCGACAGATAAACGGTCGCCTGGTTCTCGTGAACGTCACTATACATTATTAGCTTTCACTAAAGTGGAGTTTGGAGAATAATATCTAAGTTTACTTTGTATTGGCTCGCTGACGCTCTAATGGCGGCTTCGTGTTTGCTTCCTTCAGGGTTCAATCGTCCAAGGTCTATGGTTATGGTCTATGGTTGATTAGCTGGACTATGTGTTTATTATTGTCGTTATTTTGATGAAGTTGCAGTTATTTGACTGTATATTGTTACTAGCTAGTATGTTCATATAGAACACAAAATTGTGTGGAACTTACAAGCTCTACTAATTAAACCTACCTTATTGTTGTTTATGTTTTAGGTCGTGCTTTTTACATACAGGAAGTCGTGACAAAAGTTGGTATGAACATGTCATCTCGTTTTCCTCGTATTTTATGTACAATTTTGTATTAATAGAAAAATTCTGCTTTAAGAAATATTTTTTAGCTTCACGCTGTATCCCGCATGTCGCAGTAACATAAACAGAGGTAACATAAGACTCTTTAGATTGAGAAAGGAGTTTGAAACCATTTTACACTTGCTTTGTATAGTTTTCGACTACAAATATGAAATAATGCGAGTATTTAATACAACATTCGTAACTTAGCTTCAAGTAAACTCAATCACTGTCGGGGCAATGATAAATACTATTTACATTTGATAATCCGGACGTTAAATAGAGGGATTATTTCCTTTCTGGCGTGTTTGCTAACACGTGTATGCGTGATAACTGGCTATCTGTTCCAGTTGATACGAAGACGGTCAGAAGTGGGTGTCCCAAGTCATTTTAACTTTTATTTAGTTTTATAAATGATTTATTGCCAATGCAGAGACAACAGCGTGTAACTGTAAACGCATTGTGGCTTCGATCTTCTCGAGGTAACTAATTCATAACTAATTAAAATGCGGTGTTGAGTTCCACTACTTATTTTTTGTTTGTTTTACCTTAACCTACCCTTTTCCTATTTGAAGGATAAAACTTAAAACTAAAAAAAAATCATTAACATTGTTTGCTAAGTAGAGCTAAGAAGAGTATTATATATATTATTTAATGAATTCACAAATTTTTACGCTAATAACTATTAAAAGTTAAAACTGGTATCATTATCATCATAATAAGCATTTTATACGATTTAAAATAGTTTTAAACAAACTTAAACACGTGGACGTCTAGAAGATGATTGATAAAAAGTGAATAAGAAAATACTTTATAGTATAATACTATAAAGTATTTTCTTTATCAGCTTCACGCTGTGGGCATCGGGGAAATAGTGTTAAGACCCTGCGTGCTCCACTTTCTGCCGAATTCTGGAGGTATTGCGTGTTGAGTGCTCAGCGCCACCATTTGCCTCGACACCAGAGCGAAGAAATGGAAATATAAATAAATATTTCATCTCCTCGAATGGGGATCGAACCCACAAGCAGGCGATTTTACAGTCACATTTTGTGTCTCTGCGCCACGACTGGCCTTCAATTATTAAATTAAAGTATTTTTTATTTTCACATTCAAAAAGGGCGAAGGATGTATTGTCGACACATACGTTATTTGTGAACCGATTTCAAAAATATTTTCTTTTTTAATAGTTAAGAGACAATTTTGTGGGAAAAAAAGGAATAGTGTCGCCACCACTCCTTGACATACTTGAAATGAATAAAGTCCTCAGTGAAATACCTACTTTTATTTAATTTTAACTTAAGTTTAAGTCCCTCAAGGTCACCTTTAGGGACTTGCAATTTTCTTGCATCAGTTCATCTCGAGCCCCGAGAACTGAGCTGAACTTGTGCTCGTTGGATGTATCGTTATTACATTCATTTGTGATACATCATTTCAGTAGGGAGTCGGAAACCAATATCGAGAGACGAGGTTCTTTAGGTCACTAGCAGTAAGTAACAAGTCGCTTCATAAAACATACAACACTATACGCTTGAAACAATACTAAACAAACAAAGAAAACAACAAATCAGCTGCGTCCTTCACAATATTATCACATTTCTTTTTCCCTTCAAAGCAATAATACACAGCTTAACCCTTGAATGCGAGATGTGGACCTTCAGGATCCAACATGATGCGATCCGCCCGCGGTTACCCCACAAAGGAATCAATTACGCGTCGCGCCTGCCCCCGCCCGAGTAAAGTCACGGCCTCTGAAGAGTCTGTGCTGCTGCGGTGAAGAATTAGGTAAGATCAGACATTACTCTTCATATTTAATGAGAATTTGAGTTTAGATATATTGTGTAAATAGTACTGCACAATGTTGTAAGTAATACGCATGGCTTATTATTTCGAATGTATATTCGATATAATAAGCCATTGTGTATACAACTGCTAATAATGTATCAACATATCAATAATAGACATATTGCAATTTCTATAGACTAGGAAATAATAGCAAATAAAAAAGTCTATTGGCAGTAGGTATATGAAAGCGCAGGAGCCCACTAGCCACGAGCCCAACCTCTCACAAAAACTTGTAGCAGCCAATTCTATCCGTTGGTGAGCGAGTCGGCGTCCTTTGACGCGAGATCAAAGCACGCGAGCTTCTATTAGCCCTGATTACTGCGTCGAGGGCCCCTCGCGCCCCGAAAGCGCTGCATTGTCTCAGTCGCAGCCTCCGGGTTAAGATGCGCTCTAGAGCCATTGCAAGTTTAATTAGCTCTGTCAGATTTTAGAGTTTTTTAGCGAGATTACAGGTGCAGGTGTAGGTGCGGGTGCAGGTGCAGGCTTTGAAACGAGGACCGTTAGTCTCGAGTGTCTGTTTGTATCACTTCAATACAAGTGCTTGTTTACTGGGATTGGATGTTTAAATGATTATTTGTTTATATTGTTTATATTAGAAGAATGGCTTGGTGCTGTTTTGGAATAAGTCCTGTTCATTTGTAGAGAAATACTGCGTTGTATTTGATATTTCAAGTAATGTATTATATTTGTAGCTGTAGCCGTTGTAGGGCTGTGGGGAGTTTTTTTATTACGTCCAGTGTTAAGCAAAACAAAACGTCTGTAATTCCAAATTGAGTATTTTTGAATATTTTTTTATATTGACAAAAAAAATGTGTTTAAATAAATACGACGTGCGCCAAACAATATAAAATAACTCTTACAAATGTAAATATGTAGCTTTATTTAGATTTAATATTTGAGATGAAGCAGCTGAAACGTCACATTGTAACGAGTTTTATGAGTAATGTACTCCTATACTACATGTATAGTATATTCTATATATAGGTTTCATGACAAAAACAGAACAGGTGTGGTTAGAAATATATTTATTTACAGCATTTTCCTCTGTGTGTTTGATCCCGCTATAACACGCAATACACACAATGCGCTTTTCTTGCTTCACGTACATTCTATACTAATTATAGAAACGAGATTTTATTCTATGACATACAAGTATAACATACTTGTAGAAAATAATAATATAATATGTATATCTAGATATGTTAAAGGTACCTTCCTATCTGCCGTAATTATATCACATTACAGTGATTTGAATCCTTTTCAATGATCCCACACTTCATGATCTTAAAATGTTTGTTTTAATTTATTAATGAAGGCTGTATTCTCCAAATAGCAGAATAGGCGTCACTCCGTTCCTATTAATACACATACTTTCCCGATTTTCCGTCGAATATTAGAGACATTGCGTGTTGAGTGGCGTAAATTAAAAAATTAAACAAATATATATATATATATATTGGCGTAAACAAAGCAAAACAAATATATATATATATTTGTTTTGTTTTTTATAAATAAAGTTTTAATACATATATGAATATTATCAAATAAATAAAAAGTTCTAATAGCTATGAGAATCACGAGAAATTTTATATTTCATCAACGTGGCGTTGGTGGTGTAATGGTCAGCATAGTTGCCTTCCAAGCGCCTTCCAAGCAGTTGATCCGGGTTCGATTCCCGGCCAACGCACACTTTTTGCTATTTTTAATGTAACTTATTTATTCTTATATATATTTTTCTAAATACAGTATTTTATGTACTTCTTGAAAATAGTACTAATAGTAATAGTACATAATCAGTCTTAAAAATTTAAATATATCTGATTTTCTATATTATATTAGTCTTGTGTTTTGAATATTTTTCATATTATTATAGATGATTTGTATCTTTCTTTTTATAGCAAGAAACTATAAATTGTATAATAGGCAGGTAATATATAATATATATAACAAACAAATAGGAGATTATATATACTTTAGAAACTCGCCAATAGATGGCGTTAAAAGTTCAAAGAGTAAAAATGTAATGACCCTATGAATGACCCTAATGAGGCTTTACTCGCTTAATCTTATTATTAGCTCATCTGTTTATCTGATATACTAAGTTGTATTTGAAAGTGGAACACACATGAATCCTCACTACATAAGGTAAGTTCCACTTCACGCTGGGTCCCGCACACACCAGGGTTCCCCACTTTCTGGCGAATTTTTCGAGGCATTGCGTGTTGAGTCGCGGAACTCAACCCCTGGATTTTTCCTTGGTGCGATGAAATGAAAATATTAATAAATAATAATTCTTCTTCTTTGTTACCTAAGTGTTGAGTTGATTTAACATCACTTCGCCGCCGTAGAACAATCTCTAACGTCAATTAAAAGAATCCAACACTTAAGATACTCAAAACTGAAAATCACAAGCACCCTCGGTTTGAAACAGCAACCTGCAACCGCCACACAGACTACCGCCATATAGACAACCACACCACAAGTCACTACCATAAATGAATCGCTAGATAATAATAAATTTTAACTTAGATCAACCTCTCCCGGTTGTCCCCTTCTTCTACCTTAAGATGGGGGAGCTTAACGACAGCAATTAGAAGTAAATCGCGCGGAAGCTGCACAGGATATTGTGTTTTCTTTCAATAGCGCACGCCCCATCAGATAACCAAACATTATTATAACACTATAATAGAGTCGATATTTGTTCGAGGAATCAATATATCAAATCAACGGAATAGAGAACGTTTGCTTAGATGACATAAGTGTATGAAACCTTAAATTAAATCTTAAACAAGTATCATTTTATATTTGTCAGCTCCACATTTTATCATACAAAAGAACAATGTGGGCAGAGAGAACCTACTTACAGTCAAAACAAGACATAGAGTGTTGAGTGGCGAAATGTTATTAAGGCGCTCCGTACCCTCAGTCTCACCGCGTGAAGCTTAGTTATTTTAATGGTGCAGGAACATGAAAGTCGTCATCATAATCATCATCATACCATTTCGATGCTCACTGTTGGGCATAGGTTGAAGAGTAATTAGTTTCCCTCAAATTAAAATTAAAATTTTTCTTTCTTATTCTGCGTAGCATAGAGACGAGATCTACATATAAACTATATTTACTGCCTACTTTTTTAAAATAATTATAAGATTAACTATGAGATTTTTTCAAAAAATATAAAAAGAATCGTATTACGTATTTACATTATAAATACAACGATTAATGATATGATAGTTTGAAAAAGAGTTGAGAAAAGTCGCGCAGGGGCACATAGTGTGACTGTAAAACCTGGTTCTGGGTTCGATTCCCACTCGAGGAGGAGTGTATATTTACATTTTTCTAGTCTGATGCCGGGGCAAAGAGCAGCGTTAAGTTTGTCACTCAACACGCAATGCCTCCGGAACACTGGGTTCCCTCTGTCTACCCTGCTGTGTGCGGGATACAGAGTGAGCTGATTGGATCTTGTATTGATAGAAAATATTTTCTCTTATATTTTATAGGTCGAGTCGTCACTCGTCACTCACGCAGAGGATGGATCTGCAACTCTGAAGTATACTTTGATATTATATTAAAAAAATATTTTTTTACAAGGCGATAAAACTGCTTTTCCTATGCTTCTATAAAATCATTTTATAGTAAAATTTTTATGCTTCCACAAATATAAAATACAGTGGTGGGATGGCATATTTAGTTTATTTTCATCAAATTACGCGACGCCAAAGTGAGTAATTTGTTTGTTAGTCCATCTATGTACGAGTATGTATGTGAGCTTCTATGTGGCGTTTTAGAAACCTTGGCCGATTTTGATGGTTTTTAAACAAAAATTAGAAAAGGGGAAGTGTTATTCTTTTCCTTGCCATGTAACAAGAGTTAGAGTGAAGCGTTGAGTTCTATCACTCAACATGAAATATCTTAAAAACCGCCTACCCTGCTAATGTGCAGACAATAGCATGATGCTATTCAATAAATATATTTAAATATATAATTCTGCTTATTGGAAATATCGTTTCCAATAAGAGCTCCGCCCTATCTCAATATTGACGAAGGCGGTATGAAAGGGCGCGAGTCAATACATCACGTATGACAGAAGGGAGGCCGCCTAAGGCTCCACGATATGCCTCTTTAAGGAAAATATGGAGATTACGATATTTTTTTTACATGTAGTAAAAAAAGGTTATTAGTGTTATAGTTTTATCTTTTAATGCGTATGGTTAATAGTGTAGACAAGAAACTTAAGACTTAGTGTCAATGTACTACATTATTGGATTTTTGTTTGCGACCGAAATACTGTTGCGTGGCAGAACTTAACGCCGCGGTTTGTCTAGTGGAGTCTAGTCAAAGTGGAGAAATGAAAATAATTTAAATATATTGCCGACATCTCTTTATGTGTGATTACTAAAGTATTTGTAATTATTATTCTAAAGTGCTCTGCTTCATTTTAATCATTACATTATTAAAGTAACTGTATTCTGCATATAACAGGGTAAGCAAATAGAAAATAGTGTCAAGGAATGCCATGGTCTTACTTTCCGCACATATTCTGAAAAATTGCGTCTTGAGTAGCGGTACTCACGACGGCCAAACAAATGAAATTAAATCAAATATTTCTTCAACTAAGTTTCATAAAGACGACAAACAAATAATATTTATCTAGGATCATTTAAAAAAAGAATTGCTCCCATCTCTCACATTCATTTAGAATTAAAAATTCTCTTACACGTGAAGTGCGGGGATTTGCTCTAAAAGGCTTTTCTTGGGATATTGCGACTACAAACAGAGATAGCGCTGGCGGGATGTAGGTCGCGGGGTATTCTGGTGCCAACATACATATTACTTATTATTATCGGCAGTGCGTGCTCGTCCCATATTGCGTAGCGTCGTAGCGTCGTAGCGTCGTAGCGTCGTGTAGGCTTGTGTGTCGGTATGTAGGGCGGGGTAAGTTAATGAGATTAAAGAGTGAGTGGTAAGAGAGGCAGGGGGTGACGTCGGTTGATCTTCGAGAGTACATGCATGTGTACACGCTGTTCCCTTCCCAGAGGAAGGTCACATGAAGCATGGTGCTCCTTTCTCGTTGGCTATATTGAGTCGTTGAGGTAAAAAGCTTCTTGTTTTGAATTCAATAGATAAACATATTTTTGACATTATCCAGTTTGATTTAAGGAAGGAAGGGAAAAATTGATAAATTTTAGGAAATGGTTGAATATCATAAACCATTTATTCGTGGACAGGCAACTACCCGCAGTTGTGTTTGTTTTAATTGATTACTCAGAATCTTTGAAAAGTGAGAAGAATGGAGTGACCATGCGGGTGTCCACCGAGGCGAGAACATAATTATTTGCTTAAAGAGTTGAAGGATTCTTTAGAGTTACTTACATTGGAATATTTATATAAATATTTTATGAAATGTTGTTAAATAACGATTGTTTCAATTAGTAAAAAGATAATATTATATATATATATATATATATATTAATTTTTACAATTTAAATTGTCCCAATGGCATAAACGGTATGCAAAATAAAAAAAACGCAGCAGGTGGTTCGCGATTTTTCGGCAAAATAATAAATACGAGAAGTCATCCAATTAATGACTCCGGCCAGACCATCGGCCGTCGAAATTAAAATAGTTTTAATTGGTCGTTCACGGGCTTCCGGGGAACGGGGGGAGACGGGGAACTCTAATAATGTGGAACGAACTGATATCCAATGGCTATTTATTGTTACTAACTTAAAGTCAATGCTATTTTAGTGAAGTGAAAAATGGAGGTTTTGTTCTCGTAATATGATATATTATCTGCTTTTTATTTAGAAAACAATATGGCATATTGAATAGAGAAAAATAAAGTTATTATTTTTCTTTTATTTATTTTTGTACAAATCATAGGCTGAAATAAGTTAAATAGTGGATTTATGTGGAAAAAAAGGACACAATACATACCCACTATGTTATTATTAAAATATTTATATTTTAATCATATTTCCAAATATCCCATTTTCAATATCTCATTTCAAAATGTGTAGAAAAAAAAGCGTCTAGGTTCGATACTGTATCAAATGATTAAATTTAAAATACTTCATAATTCTGTTAGGACATGGCTTTCCTACACTTCACACCTCAACGTCAAATACAAAAAGCTGTTAAAAAAGGTAAAACAGAGTGTTTCGAGAGAAAACACCTAAATAGATCCTTGAAGAATGAAAAAACAGAAAAAGAATGAAGCGGTTGTGACTTACTGAAATTATTTTACCCTTTAAAAAAAACGAAGGGGTTGAGAAAAAATTGCGATCGTCTTGGGGCACCAGAATAGGAGCAGAAGTCCGCCTTTGAGAGTATAATTTGTTCGTGCAAACAACCGGCAGCTCTCCACCACACCCTGCGCCGCCTGAGCCTTAAGTTCTTTCATATTCTAAATGTCTGACTTCGCGTTATGTGATCCAAATTACTTATATTTCATATATATTTCTCGTTATGAAGTGACTGACTAGTGACACAACACAGAGACGAAACTATGGATTTAGAATGTAAATAATGATTTTTTATTGTTTGTTCTCTCTTACACTACAGACTTATGTTATTATATAGATATATTTCTATATTTATACAATATCTCCTTAAGAGAGTCCAGTTATTCATTTCAGTTGTCAACTTAACTATAACATTATAATCTGAATCTACATGCATAAAAAATTTAAACATTAATTACATTTAACTTATTTCATTACAAAAAAATTTTTGCAACATTAGCACTGGAACCTTAAAAACGGGTTCCGGTACTTTTTAATGAAAAAAAGAACCCTTAAAAAGCCATTCTGTTGTTCTTCTGTCTATCTGTCTGTCTTGTACTCATTCTTTTAAATATTTTTGATTTTCTGTTTTTTAGTTTCACGTTGTGCCCGCAGGGAAAACCTAGGAAATTATTATCAATACACATCATTGTTAACACACGCGATTCAAAAGCGTGATGCTGAAGTATCTTTTATATATGACGATGATATATGTAATATGTTCAGTGGTAGAACTCAACGCCGCGCGTTTGCCACGTTACGAGAGCAAGCAAATTGAAACATGAAATAAGACATTATCTGGAGTGGGACCGGAACCCAGATCTGCCTCTGCGCCGCGATCAGCTTCATAATATTTATATTATAATATTTATGAATGTACGCACAAACGCTAAAATGTTACCCTACAACTAGAAAACTAAGTAAAATCCAACAGCACAGAAAACATGGCTTAAGAGAAAATTATATTGAAGTACGCGTACATACATACAAACAGTACAAGTCCCACGCATTCGCGATATCAAACGGTCTGAGGTTCATTTCCGACTCATCGGCGGCTCTACACACAAGTGACTTTCATTAGACAACGAGTCCCCAAACAAAAACGAGTGTACGCAACAATTCGCCCTAACTACTTCAAGTACAACCGCCGCCCCCCGACCCCCGACCCCCCACCGCCTACTGCGACCCCCACCCGCGGACCGCTTAAAACCCATTACGGATCCTTTGATGTGCCGCGTTTCGACTGGCCACTTAAACTATCGCTGCTACCAGCTATGCTTTACGCATTTTTTATGTTTTACTTAGATTACTACTTATAGGTGGTCTTAGTTGAGAGATTGCAAGGAACGATTATTTCGCATAGCGGGCTTGGCAGAGAGATTTTGTTATCATGTATTGATAGCAAAATCTCCCTTTTTTGCCTCTCAGCCGAATTTGAGTTCAGCCACTCAACATGCAATTCATTAAGAATTTGAGTAGTAAAGGAAAATCGAAAGTATATTAATGAGAATGGAGTATCTTAACACTACGTTCCCAGGTTACCTCTGCCTATGTGCGGGATGCAACGTGAAGTTAAAAAAGGTAGAGCGGCGACATATAGCCACGCTTCGCCCTACTAGAAAACTGGCGTAAAATGGAAAATATTTAACTATAACTATTATATAGTGGCCACTAGGAAAATGACTAAAATCAAATCGAACACATCAGCCTCACTCTGTATTCAACCACAGCGAAGAAAAGGAAATATAAATTTAAATAAATATTTCATCTCCTCGAGTGGGGATCGAACCCACAATCAGTCGGTTTTACAGTCACATTGTGCCTCTGCACCACGAGTGGCCTCTGGCTAGAAAACAAATCATGAAAAGATTTAAAAATAGCCGTACTAACTTTACTAGGTATACAACTTATAAGTATAAGTACTATACCTACACACTACTCAAATACAGAACAACAGACACAACTAAGCAGACGAGTTATAGTGAGCATATACTCGTAGGTATGCAATCTAACATGACATTTTCATTTGTCATTAAAACCATTGAAGATCGTATTGAAAAGGCAAAAACCATTGTATTCCTTCACGGTAACGAAGAGCTCGCAGCTACCATGTGGTAATTAGCTCTACTTTGAGAAAGCCCTCTTTGATATCTGTAGGGGATTTGGTGCACTCCACAGGTTCTGTATTTGATCGGTTGAATTGGACTTGTAGTGCATTTTAATTTAGTTACTTGGTGTTTTCCAATGATTTGATTGTGAGTTCGATTTCCATCGACAAGTCGTGGTGTCGGTGCTAGTCGGTGCGAGATACAGCAAAAAGCTAAATATAATTGATATGATGAACATATCCATTTGATCGATCGTGCATATTAACGGCAGTTAACCCATTCTCACATTAGAAACACAAAAATAAAATAAAATTACAATATGAAAACAACAATCCACAATTCATATATTTTCCAACAATTCCAAAAAAGCTCGACTATAAAGGCCATACGACGAGATATGAGAGAGCTTTTAACTAAAAGTTCAAAAGTTAACTATCTAGCAAAGAACTAAGCTGTATCTCCATACTGCACCCGCGCCCGCACCCGCGTGCCAGTGCTGAATCAAGCGTGCTTTGCCTCATCTCGCATTCCCTTTGCATGTCTGCATCGATTCTGCCGCGACGCTACTTTTTAACTGACTTTGAAGAATGTGAGTTCACGCTTATGTTTTACTTTTTAGAGACGGTCGTGGTATATACAGATGCATAGCGATGTATGTTTGATTATAGGTCGAGGGAATTAATTATTGGCACTAATAGAGCGAGGCTCTTGTAATAAGACAAAGTGCGGAGTAGACTTCCGCCATTCAACACTAATATCTCGAACATCAACGTTCGGCGTTTGGGAAACGGAGAACGTTAACACTACACCCTCCTTCCATATGTCTACCATGCTACCAATTTAGTTTACTGAGAGAGCCCTAATTAAGTGTATATTAGCATGTAAGACCGCAGGAATTGTATTTGTAAAAAACGCGTCCATTACATCAGAAATCCATTACGTCAGTACTGAAATGGACAACATTCATAAAATTTTATTGATATAAAAAAGATTCGCTTAATTCACTTTGCTTTAGTTTCAGAGTGAATATCTAAAATTTTAAAATGAAAAATAAATAGAAAATATAGAGGCTGTCGTGGCGCAAGAGCATAGGGTTTGACTGTAACACGACGGTTGGTGGTTCCTCACTAGTAGAGACGAATAATTACTTTTAATTTTCTTGCTCTGGCTCCAAGGCAAAATCCCGGCGTTAAAATCCGCCACTCAAACGCAATGGCTATAAGAAGTTCGCAGCGTAAAGTGGGGAATGGACACTAGGTTCCCTCAAATCCGCTATATGCAGAATACAGGGTGCAGGTGAAATAAAAAACCACTAGAGACCGAATGTCTGTAGTGTTATCAGTTTTTTAAAAGACAAGATGACTTAAAGCAAACGTTTAAAAGCCTAATATCAAGTGGATTTATTTAAAAGCTCGGCATCGTGTAAAATTGCTTTATTTAGCATTCCCTTTGCGCCAGCTTCGAGATCTATAAATGTATGAGGGTATCGCAGGTTCTCGGAATTTCTCACTTTTATTTCCGCGTCCGCTTCAACTGTACTATTGGGTTACCGTTTACTAAGCTTAATCACTTTCGTGTACTACTAACAATACTAACAATATGCATACATTGGAAATTCAAATTTCAGAGATTTTAATGGAACACTTATTTTTTTACACTTTATTACAAAAACAATTAATTTTTATATTAATGTATTTTTTTATTTATAAATCGATTTATTCCAAACATTAAATGTTAAAGAAATTGTCCCAAAAAACAATAGTGAAAATTGCATTAAAATCATACAAACAGACGAACAGATACGAAAAGAAGAATAAAGTTTTAATAATTATTTATTATTTTGTACTGCTTTTATAATAGTAGGATAATCTGACGGACATCTACGACTGTGACCATACCTTTCCCGGTATATTTGTAATGCGAGAGCGTGTGTTTTATGCCCTAGTTTTTTAAACTTTCTAAAGGTTTTTGACATACAAACAGACAGACGGACGGACAACGAAGTGATCCGGGGTACCGGTACCTAGGTCCGTAACTTTTAAGGAAAAAGGGAACTCTAAGTAATTATTTTATATATTTTTAGGGTTCTTATAAATGTAATAATATATTTCAAAAAATATCATAAAATTTTACCTCCATTACAAAATTAGGGTCAAACAAACCAATAATTAATAAACAGTAGTAAATTTTGCGGAGCATCTTGAAGATCGATTCTTTATAGCTTTCCTGGCGTTTCAGACGCGCGAATGCTCCCCTAGCGTTACCTTCCCTAGAGACCTTCCGTCCTTTTCGCACCCTTAACAAAATACCACCCTCTCTCTTTATAGAAACGTCATTGCGTGGCGCATTGTCTGAATTGTGTTCAAAGGGAAATTGCATTCTAATGCATTGAACTAAAGTTTACTTTCGACCGACGTTGAATTGTAGAAAGGAAATTGGCATTTACATCGGTAGGAGAAAAGCCAGTTTTCCGCGGCAAAATTTCAAAATGAATTCAACTGAATACCACCGCCAAGTTAGTTTTGCTGTTTGTTTATTTCATGTATTTCTTAACACTTGGACTTAAGGTATAAAATTGTTTAAATTTGAATAACCACAAGTAATTAGCAAGTGTTGTTTTCCACGCTCGGAACATAAGGCGCCGGTCGCATTCGTTGACATGTACCGGCACGCGAATGATTTTCTTTCATTCTTTTATAAAATATCTGTTTTTTGTGTATTTTTTAGTTTGCGCGCAGTCATCGCTGTGTTGTTGTGAGCGTTGTGCGTTTGTGTTTGTGTGACTTCTGTGGCCTGTTGGTCGTATACGATTAAAGTAAGCATAAATACATATATATTTATATATTCGTTATAACAATATAGAGAAGAATTTAGGATTTAAGCTGTCCAACGTTAAAATAAGGTAAGCTTTGAATCAATTATTTATTTTTTCATAGAAACAATATTTAATTTGCATAAATATATTTTAGACTTTTATCTGAACAGTTTTTCACTTCACTCTTCTCATATATTTTTATCTGTATGTACATATCTAAACACATAATACAATGTGTTCACAGTTACATTTTACAAAGATATCAACTTTATTACAGCAATGATGGGCTGCATTAGGTACAGGTGTCGTTCACCCCGTCGCCATGGAGACGGCGGCCAACGGAAGCATCGCTCCTGAAATGGGGGCTTATTGCAATTACTTAAGGGTGTATAACTATATATGTCACGTCTGTAAAATTGTAATTGTTATCAAATTACAGTATAACTATTAGCTTTCGATTACCGACACTATCGCGTTAGACTACGCGAATGTAGCCGCACATAAAAGCTAAAGTAAAGCTAAGTAAATGTTATAGGTATATATATATATAAGAAACATTAATCTCTTCTTCAGCAGCTAAAGCAGTCACTAACATATTATATTAGTTTGTAATAAAGCATACGCATACGCGTCGAGTTACAGCTCATGCAAAAACCTTATTATTGTTATTTTTTCTTTTTATTTTATTTTTACCTTCACGCTGTATCCGACATTGTAGAAAGAGAGGCACAGGAAGCCCAATGTTAAAATCTCTGTTCCTCACCATTTTTCGAGAAAATGCGTGTTCCACGTCGGAACTCAACGTCGCTAAATCCTTATAATATATTATGGGAAAAAAACGGAGATTAAATCACGGCCTGTCGAGATTGTTGTATCCAAAAACATTAGATGGAAGTCATGACGGGCCAAATAAAATAAAATAAAATAAAATAAAGTAGAATATAATATGATAGTGAATTTTAATAGTTTTAATTGTATTGTTGTTTAACACTATATGGATGGTAATCTGAAATAAATTATTATTATTATTATTTTTTTTATTTTAAAGAGACGCTTCACCTTCGCTTTATACTAGAACTACTAATGACAATTGCCAAACCCTTTAAAAAGACTGTGTGTTGTATAAACAAACCGACATCGAGCTAAGTTGCAAACTGATGAAATATGTGTATATACTGTAACTCAGGTCAGCGCGACATAGTTGGGACCTTCGACTGTAAATGCGATCGTGATAGGTTTGATCGTCATTCGAGTTGTTTCTTTTTTTTAGCTGTTTCCGTTCCGTTCCCACTGAGGCACTTCCGTTCCCGTCTTTCCTCAGAATATTCGCGGCATTGCGTTGTTGAGTGATAGAACTCAACGCATCGCTTTGATTGTGTGTTTATTTACTTTCCACGCTTATCGTAAAACTAAACTGGATTTATGTTAGCTTACTCAATGTACAGTTCCCCAAATGTGGAAAGCGCAGAAAAGAGTCCTCTAGGTGGGAATAGAGGACTCTTCCAATATCAAAATAATGATATTACCAACTATAATGAAAGTTCAATCGATATTTTTATGACATGTAAACTATTTAATGTAGGCAAGTTCGACAGAAAACGACATTGTCGTTAAGAATTTTACAACACTTGTAAATAATACTTATCGAGTGTTGTAAAGACTCCTCGGCGACGCTTTATAGCGGCTAATATAAAGGGGTTGGAACTAACACCGTTAACTTACACCGTCAACATTTCATAAATTTATACTTAAACTATTACTTAAGCTTTTTATATCGACAGTATTTTTTATTAGTGCCATAATATAGAATGATGACGACCAGATCAACATCTACCGATCTGGGATATTTGTGCATTTTTATATTATAATACTTTAATCTATGTGCTATTAATCTCACTTGTTATTTTTAGTACACGCTGTGATTGTCTTTAAACTTTTTGGAAAAATATTTAGTCTGTAATGTTTCTTGTGTTTACGATCTTAAATAAATAAATTGGTGTAATTATACATGGATTTTTTTCTCTTTATTTTTTGTGAAAAATGTACTTAAATCTGTTGCATAATTCGAGAAAAGAAGACGTTAGATGGTTATATATTTATATAGTTATTTCTCAGTGTATGTGTGACATGTCTCCACCCTCGCAGGATTCGCACCCTAACTTATTATAATTCATATTTTTATACGCGCGCTGTACACCTCCGTACTTTAAATACGCCGCACACTGTGAGGGCTCCTTGGAAAATCTTTTGAGAACTGGTTTTGATGTTTTTTAACTGTTATAAATGTATTTTTTTACTGTATCTTTTTTATCATAGTTCTTTTTGTTGAATGTACGAGTATGTATATGGTTTCCTAATTATATTTTTTGTTTTCTGTGTCTTTTTTCTTTGTCTTTTTCTCCATATTTTAATAAGTAACAAGGCAAAACGCGGCGTTGAATTTCGCCAGAAAGTGGATCAGAGGTTTTTTAATATTAGGTACCCTCAATCTATCCTGCGGCATACAGCGTAAATACTAAACAAAATTAACATCCGCCAAATTGAATTCGACTTACTCTCATATAAAAGTCAACGTCCAACTCAATTTATTCAAGATAAGTTACATGCACAGCTTTTTGAACGTCAATTAATTTACTTAGTTTTCTGAGAAGAATCACCGTAAAAAAACTTAGCGAGACATGTGTTTTTATAATATAGACTTGCACTTATTAGTTATATCTCTCGTTACATAACTAAAGTGTCAAAAAATAATATTAAAATACTAAACATAAGAAAGAACTCGACTCCCATAAAAATGCCATCCCCATAGAAAATGAAGAGTGAATAACGTTCGCAATTGATCGGTAACCGGAGCCGACGCCGGGGGCGTAATGTGTGTATTACTTCACACCTTAGTACGGCCGCGTTGGGTTTCCTTTCACCCTCAGTGGAGCTTACCTTGTGAGCTTTTACCAGCTGTAAATGGGGCTTTTTGTAAATGCTTATAGAGTTTATCGCTTCTTTTGAGCAAATTTTTGTAGTATCTGTTTTAATTTTACATAGATTTAATAATGTTGATAAATGAATGGTCTTTTTATACAAGTTGTGTAGAGAAAGTATATTCTAATCGTGAAATTATTTTAAGCAAAGACCCAGCTTTGGAAAAATTAGTTCGGTTATGTAAGACACATGACACTAATCTCAGGAACTACTGGTATGAATTGATAAACATTTTTGATAATTCATTTACCAAGGTACGCTATTAAACATGTCACGATAAACGTTTTGATCTAACCCACTGTACCTGATGTCAAAGTTGCCGTAGATAACGAAAAAACTTTTTTTTCGTTACTCTACAACTCTTAAGCTTAAACATATAATAAAAAGATAATAATATAATATAAAAATATAACATAATATAGACAAGGCAGTTAGTATAAGTACTCACAATTGATCGCAAGGGGTAGGGGCTTATTAGTTCGCACCTCACGCTGTCGCATCAGGTTACTTACCGGTACGCGGTAGCACACCCTTTAGTGTAGTGGCGCAATTGCATTTGGAAATCGATTTCTGGAGTAAAATATTGTCTTTTAATATTTTGTTGTAACTGCGCAATAAACAATTAATTATTTGAAAAATGAAATTAACGTTTAGTAAAAAAAAATACCTTCACGCTTATCACGCCTGTAGCAGACGGCAGAAGAGGAACTTAATATTAAAAAACGCTTTCCCCTCACATCTCTTTCGCAATTGACAGACATTGCGAGTTGAGTGAACTCAACGCCAAGTTTACTGGAGGGCCAATAAATTAAACTTATTCATTCCCCCTAAAGGGAATCGCATCCACAACCGTCGTGTTACCGTTAGAAAGTGCGCCGCTGCGCCACAGTGTCCTCGAGATTTAGTAAAATTCTTGTAGGTGATTCTTTCTACTGACGGAAATAAATATGTTTTTGGAAATAATTTTGATAGATTCAGTATTTTCACGCACAAAAATGTATATTTTTATATCATCGAGCAACAAGACATTGCCTATCGAGAGACGGGTGCTTACGAAATGTACCTAGAACAATCATAATCCCAAAGTAGGCACTCAACCCACAACCGTGGCAAGTATAGAGAGCGAGGGAGGGACACTGCACTGAAATCGCATCCATTTAACCCATATTCATTTGTTTAGGGTATAATTTTGTAGGGTAGATAAAGGAAAGAATACAAATGTATATATTACAATTAAACACCACTAATAAACTAGAACATTATAGTTAACTTCATACAACGTAAGTGTACGCAATCTGTACTGCCTGCAAACTTATATTTGTCAACAGTTATTAGTTGTGGATACTTCCCGTTGACAATCTTCGCGTCGTTGTTCAGCGCGTCAAACGTCGTGTTTACAGGCGCACGCGCGTGCCCCTGCGCCATAACGGCCTCAATCGCTTTTATGTGCTGCTTAAATTATGCATATAATTCTCACTAAGTAGTTAACTTTTTAGAGAAAGAGAATATCCGATATTTGAATTGTCACCGCGCCGTCAAGCATACTGCATAAATTTCTTTTATGAATGTAAATTCCAACTATGCTGCAGTGATTTGGCATTGGTTTTGTTAGGTGGCATTCCGGAGGCATTGCGTGTTGAGTGGCATAACTCAACGCCGCGCTTTGCCTCGACATAAGAGCGAAAAAATGCAAATATAACCATAAATAAATATTTCACTTCCTCGAGTGGGTATCGAACCCACAACTCTTTTGTTATAAATATATTAATATTATTCTATTCATTCTCTTTACAATTCTGATAAATATGTTAATATTATTTTATTGAACCCGTGTTGGCGCAGGGAGACAATGTGTGGCTGTAAACGAGACGGTAATAAGTTCAATGTCCACTCGGGGTTTTATTTCGAATTATTTCCATTTGTTTTTAATTTCCACCGCATAGTACGCAATGCCTAGAACATTGGAGTGTCTTAAAAGTATGATCTTCCCTTTACAATGAATCAGAAAATCGCGAAGAAAATTATATGTAACTACATTTTCTTATATATACCAGTAGTGCCTACAAAACACGAAAACAAAAGACGATACTAAAGATATTATTGTTTTATTACGATGAAGTTTAATGAAAAACGTAAATATCTCCGTACAAATACAGAATATAAAAGATTCATAATATCTGTGTCTCTAGTAGCTCTCTTATATCTTGAGCGAACAAAAGAAAATTTTCATTTACATTATATTAGCCCAGGACCTTGTTTGTGATGCTAAGTAAATTCCAAGTAGAAACCATTTGTCTAGACGATTCGCGATGATTTTGATAAAAATTTATTTCATTAATGAATAATAACAAGGTTGAATAAGGAATAACGTGGTTTTTCGTTTTAGTAATATGTATCCCGAATATAGCAGTGCAGACAGAGGGAACCTTGTGTTCAACATGCCACCATTACACCACCACACACAGACACGCCTTACACATAACCCATATAATATATCTATGTAAAACCCTCCCCTCCAAGTAAAACAGCTCAGGAAGCAGGAACGGCTAAAGAAATATTTAGTTGGCTCTTCATTTGCCGTTCTTTCACAATCTCCCGTTAACTTTCCTTCACGAAAATACAACGATCTTATAATTTGTCCGTGGATTTTTAATATTTAACTAAATCTATAGTCCTGGATTAGCTTAGATGAGATGAAAATGAGGTACAGGGGAGCTATGGAGGTAGTAACTTTATTTTAGGCGTTTTAGCGTCAGTCAAATGAAAAAATAAATAGCTAGTGGGATTTGGACTCGCCTACCGGTATTTTTGACACAGTTTGGGTTTGTAGGTCAACGGGAAGTAGGTATATCGAAGTTATAAATTATTTTGTTTACTCACGTTAAGTGAGTAGCGACCAGTAGAATTAAGCCTGTTAATAAATAATTCTACACAACGTAGATGACCATCGAGTTTGAGGCTGTCGTGGCGCAAGGTAACAAGTGTGTATGTAACTGTATCGCGGCGGTTGTGGGTTCGATCCCCATTCGGCGGAATTAATTACAATTTTTAATATGTTCAAGGCGTTGAGTTCCGCCACTGAACTAAATTCGGAGGAAAATGGGGAACGGAGTGTCTTAGCACTAGGTTTCCTCTACCAGCCCTACTGTATGCAGGAGATAACGTGAAACTGATTTGGTTTCATTTTTTAAGAAGAGCTAGATGAGTAATAGGTAATTGCACACAAATACGTGAATGTAAGTTTAAAACGGGATCTAAAACTAAGAATCCACATTTTAGAAAACTGAAATTTTCTTCTGTTGATGCTAATAAAAGAAGTAGTAAAACAAAATAAAATAAATATTTGAGAGAGTGCTACATAACAAACGTCGTCAGCTTTACGCTAAAAATGTGTGCGGGATACCGCACACAGCAGGTTAGGCAGAGGGAACCTCGGTGTTAAGACACTCCGTTCCCCACTTTCTGCCGAATTCTGAAGGCTCTGTGTTGAGTGGCAGAGCTCAACGCCGCGCTTTGCTTCGACACCTGAGCGAAGAAAAATGGAAATATAAACGTAAATAAATATTTCACTTCCTCGAGTGGGAATCAAATCCACAACCGTCGTGTTTACGGGCGGCGCCCTTGTGCCACTGCGCCAGGCCGGCTTGCTACTTTTTGCCCGATATTGACAGAATATTTAGTTAGGTATTCAATATTAAAATAAATAATTAAATTAAAATAAAACAAATATTCAAACAGCAGATGTGACGTTTTGCCAAAAGATAGATTCTTGATAGATGTGGTCGAAATTACTTCGACCACATCTATCAAGAATCTATCAAGGTACCTACAGAGTGTAATCAACAATCGTGATATTATATAACTTATAAGAGTGTGTAGTTATATTAATATTATCCAACTTAACATCAAGTGTGCCTACAGGTACAAAGCTCTAACAAACTTGACAGAGCAGGTGCTTAATTAAGCTCATTCTGTCTTTATAATTGCATTTCATATTTCTGCAATCTTCATAAATATGTCAAGAGTTATTCAATATCGTAAAAAATTATCTCTTAATATTTTTACTACGAATTTGACAGAATAATTGCACTTTGGAATATATTCCTATATAAGACAAATATCTCTCTATCTTTGTTTTACGACGTGGGTTATAAGTTTGATTTTTTTTAAATTTAAGTTTTTTAAATATAATTAAAGACTAGTCGCGGTGCAGGGGCACAAGTGTGTCACTGTAAATGCGACAGTTTGTGGTTATATGAGAAAATTAACGTGCCGTCTTCACATTGAACTGGCGTGTTCGTAGAGCACGACAGCACGCCGCTCACAAGGCTATATAGAATGGCGCACCACTTGGTTTGCCGGATGCTGCTGCTGCTCGAAATCAGTGATTTGCATATGACCTAACATACTTTCCCACTCTCCTCTTTATTCTATATATTACAACTCTTTAAATCCACAAATAAAATTTATATGTGAAAAATTAATTTTGTTCATAAATAAATCATAAAGGTTAATAATTACTGTTATCTTTTACGTCAACTATGAATAACTATCAGTAGTGGGTTTTAATTGCAGTCATAAATTAATATACGAATTAAATAAATCGCATGTTTAATTCCATTGTCTCGTTAGTGGGCTGAATGAGTTAAATATCACGTTAAATATAACAATGAGTAGAGACAATAACTTTTTAAAGACAAAAAATATTTTAATTTAGTCATATACAAGTTAGGAGAGTTTCTTTCTTTAGGTCCGAATTCGTGATAATGTGTATTAAGTGGCGAAATTCAATGCTGCACTTTGTCTTACCAGAGCTATGAAATGAGAAAAGAAAGAAATATAATATAATTTTCACGAGTGGTGATTGAATCTATGATCATCGCCGCTACGTTCACAGTTTTTCTGAGCTGCGTTGGTGTCTATTAGAATGAATTTATGAATTTACTTCCGTAAAAGTATTTCATAGTGGATTTATTTGTAGGTATAATAGTAAATTATTGGTGGAGCTGGCGGCCCGCCAGGCGGCTTCAATCGGTAACTTCACCCTTTTATTGCTCCCAGCTTATTTTATACCTGTCTTTTTTTTGCGACTGACGCAACTGAATCGTAGTGATTGTATTGCAGATTTACAATTTCGCAATATTTCTTTTGTTGAAAGTATTTATTAAGTAATATATGATGTATTTATATTCGAATACTGTCGAGGGACTGTCCGTTATGGTCAGTGTCAGTAAACGAATTGAAATAAATAAATTTTCAATGAACCCTGGGGAAAAGCAAAGGTACTGCAAGTAATAAATGAATTGTCAAATCACCCAATTGTCCGCTAAATATGTGTGTGGGTTTACTAAAGAAAAAATAAAAAAAACTCATCTCTCCGTTTCGTTACTTGTCTTTTTCGTTTCCCATTTTAATGAACGCTGCAACAAACACTCATACAAAAACTTTAACTTAAATTCGTTTAAAAAGGTAAAAAATCATAAGAAAACTATTACAAGTAGATTTGCGGATTCATTAAAGTTCCTATACAAAAGGTTTACAGTCTGAGGGACAGTCGTTAAAAATTCGAAATCCACAACGAAAAATAGAAGTGTTTTTAATTAAAACAAATTTTTGTAAGGGCTAGTTTAGAGCGGGCGGGGGTGGATGAGGGGTGAGGGGGGAGAGCTTTTAATTAACGTCGTTGTGCGGTAATTGCAACTCGCTTTGGAATCACGCCTCGGCATCGTCTTGAGATCTGCGAGTAGGACCGGCGAATTAAAGCACACACATGTACACAAGTTATATTTAATTGCGAATAAATACATCTCGTGCGCCTTTTTACTTTACTCGTCTTTTCATAAGCTAGTTTTATGTTCACATTTTATTTCTTTTTTTCAATTACTTTGTTGATGAAATTTTTTATGCATTTTAAAAGATATAATATGGCTCTAAATTATAATGGAACTAGAATAATATTTGATATTTGATCTTATGTGTCATTCTCTGGCGTTTTTAAATTAAACTAAAATCCAAACTAGTGCCCACATAGTGCAGTGGAACAGCATCTCACTGTACGGCCGCTGGTTTTGAGTTCTCACAGCGTTCGAGAGAATTATATATTTATATATTTATGTTCTGGTAATTTGTCTTACTAGCGCACTTACAGCTGGCCGTTGAGTTCCGCCACAACAAATAATATCTCGTATGTAGGGGACGAGTGTCTTGACACTAGGGTGTCTCGTCTCTCCTTCTATAAGGTATAAAACGTGGAATAAATTATTAGCGTACGTATTTCACTATATTTAACATTTTTAGCATGGAACATGATTAAATTCATTATTTTCGTGGCAAGCCAAAGTGCAGTATTGAAGAAATGGAGCAAAGAAGCAGTATAGTTCTACGCTTATACTTGCTACGGTGCGCCGAACTCAATCTTCCTTCAAACCACGCAATTTAACGTCAACGTGAGGTTAATTAAAAAAAAACATTGAAAAGAAAATATTTCCATTCTTAAAACAATTTTTAATTTTCATACTCGCGTAAAAGCTCTGTTCGAGGGAGCTTAAATTAACGCAAATAAACTTTGAGACGTCACTCAAAGGGAAAACGAGGCAAAGCTTCAACACTAAAATGTGAGCTAAAAATATAATTTGAAACGTGTATTTCATTAAAGGTATTAGTAATTAAAGAATGAGGCTGCAGGCAGGCACTAGTGTCTCCGCACTGCGCAGGCGGCGAGGCACCGGAAGTGAATAAGCGTGAACGATCTCGCGTAATTAGGCTTTAGGACAAGAAATTTAAATCATTTTGCTTGTTACGTGTTACGTTAATGCGTGCTGCTGACATTAAAATGCGCATTTTATATAACGCTACTTCGTGCGGCTTCATGCAGTTCGCATGGTTAAATAGAATTTACTATCTGCTTGTATGTTAGTCTGTTTCTCTCAAGGCTATTACTACAGATTTGGTTTTTTGCCGTTTTTATAGGTAAAAGAAAGTAATAGATAATGATACAGAACTCTTCAATTCACATTTTGACTTTTAAATAGAAAAGCGTCAAGCTATCATAATAGAAGTAAATGTCATAAATATATTAGCATTATTAAAATAAATTATACATACAATAGAAGAGTAAAGAAACATTTTTAAATCTAAACTTCTTTGTATAACGTTTTAAGTTTGCTTCATTCAATAAGCTATTGTTGTCTCGGCTAAGGAAAATAAGCCTCTACAGTTTGCTCGAGGCGCAACTCATTTGAAGGCGCCATTTTTAAATGGTTTATTGTATATTTTTATTTCTAATGAGCTTTTATAATAGATATATTAGATAAATTAATCCCTCACTCCGGCAAGGCACACTTCGGTGTTTAGTTCCGCGACTCAATACGTACTCGAATTAGTTTCCTGTGTGTAGGATTCACAAATTATTAGTAAAAATGAGTTGCTAAAAAGAAAAATAATATAAAAATCTAAAATTAAAGAAAAATAAATAAAATCTTCTCACATACAGCATCTTGTGGGATAGATAAAGAAAATATTGATGGAGTCATACAAATCTAATTATAATTAAGATACAAATTTTTTACATTATTTCTTTTCACAAAACTGTTTATCGTCGTTTCTTTTTCTCTATAGAAAAGATTTTTCCATAAAGCAAGGTATAGATCAAAGGTAACTAAACTGAACTTAGATATATATAAAATCCTAAAGGCAACTTTTCATAGCCAAGTATTAGGTTAGTGGCGTTACGATAGATCATTAACAACCTCTATCACTCAGCTGCCGCTATCGATCTAAAATAGTTAATTGTATTTGACATTGCTACGAAACCTAAGTTACTTTTGTTGTTCCCACTCGGAGTGAATTATTCTCTTACCCTCGCTTTGGTAACAAGACAAAAAGCGGAGTTGATTTCCGCCGCTTAAGACGCGATATCGACCAACACCGCTTAAGGAAAAAAGGAGTCAGTATAATAACATCTTGTTGACTGTCCGTCTGTCTGCTTGTCAAGTGCCTTTATCTCAGAAACGCTTGGAGATTTCGAGTTGAAATACAAACCATATAGGATCCAGGGTCCCTTGATTTCCTAAAAAAAATCGTATTTCTACATTTACTTAAAAAAAAGATATGTCTGCTTACATCGCTTTTGGCAGCTAACATCTAGCAAAACAATTTAAAATTATACAGTTAAAATCGTAAAAGAGGTGTGGTCAGGCATTTCCAGAATTTCGTATGAGAATGGGAATCGTAGTACAATTTGTTTTATATATTTTAGACAACATCTCGCGTTCATTACAGCAGAATCTCTAAGTGGGGCGTGGGGCGCAGGGGCGTGCACCCCTCTTCATTAGGCGTCCCCAGCACGTGTGCTGGTCACCCCTCATAACCCACTATAAGCTGGTCTCCCATTTGGTGTCACTGGAATGTAGGAAGGACATATTTCGCTCTGTCTGCCTCCGTATCCGTATGGGAAATGAATTAGCAATCCAAATCAAAATTTCAATACAGTCGGTTATTACAAACATTTTTGATCGATTAACATAAAAATGTTAGTACTGTTGGTCCGGTATGAATCTACTACCGGCGGCCGGCGAGAAACACTCAACTCAGTTCTACATGCAGCATCAATAGCTTTCGCTTATCCGGGTGTGTGAGTGGGGAACGGAGTGTCTTAACACCAAGATTACCTGTGCCTACCCTGCTGTGTGCGGGATACAGTGTGAAGTTAAAGAAAAAATATAATAATATAATCCGACAATAATATGGTTAAAGATCTTCTAATAATGAACGATTCTAAAGAGCAGGGTGTCTAGTTCAATAATTGCCAAAATTACTCCAGTTGACTTTTTGTATGTTTAATTTTAGTAAATACACCTTGTACATTATGTAGCGTAGTAGTATAAAATTAAGATTGGCCTTATATTTTATTTATTTACAGATATTGTCATTAGACGGCGGAATGTAACGCCGTCAAAATAACGTTTTTACCCTAAAGAGTTGTAATGAATTACTAACACTGTAACGGGTGTAAAAACACCTTTAACTAGTGAACTGTAAGAAATTATAAACAATTTAGCTTTAACAGGTTATTTGGACTTTAGTTTATTATATGTAGTTATATGTCGACGCAACGGTTGTGTCAATTATTTTCATTTAGTTGCTCTGGTGATAAGACAAAGCGTGGCATTGTGATGAACAGGCAGTGTCTGGAAATTTGAGGGAAAGTTTCCCTGTACCTACTCTGTGTTGTTGTAAAATGCGGGATGCTCCTTTTTATACCATATATTCGGTACTTAAAACTGAACATAGCACATTTTGCTTACACGGAGCCCATTTGGCAAGAACCTCGATACCAACCCTCATTTTTCCTTCAAACTAAATAATGGAGGAATAAAATGAAATAAAAAGAATACGCTCTTTTAACCCGCGGCTGAAAGAGATGCCCCGAGTCGAGTAATTAGAGGTTCTTGTTTAGGACTTACACCTTTGAAGTTATAATTAAGTCCGGCCTCAAGTTATCTAATTAAGACATCATCTAAGGACTCATTATTGTGCAGTTTGGAAAAATCGACAACTTCCTCGGTAGACTGGCAGGTTGGTTCTCACCGTCGACCAGGAAAATCATTTCTCTGTTCGTTTTGGGTTCGTTCGTTCAAGTGAAGTGCGGTTGCTAAATAATGACACTTGTGAGATATTGATTTTTTTGCCCATTCTTTCTTCTTTTTGTTGTACATTGTAGATTTTTATATCCAGAATGGAGTCGAAAAGTGTGATTTGTTAATTTTTTTTAGTCTTACGCTTTATCTCTTTTAATAGAGTAGATGGAGGGAATCTATTGTCACGACATAATTGTATGTCTTCGTATTATTAACTAAATACCAACAAGTTTATTTGTGTGGACTTTAGACGTAAAATAAAATATCCCGGATGTTCCTGTTCCCTGTTCACACTTAACACATCTATAAAATTTATCTTAAATCTCAATTTTACAGCAGCTTAAATATAGCTTCTAATGTAAATATACTCGTAATGCAAAATTAAGTATACAGTACCGAGTCGCAGTAGAAATTAACGCGAAGTTAGCAATCCGTGTCCGCCGGCGCTCGCTCCAAAAAACTTTCTCAATTTACATAATATTTGCATTGTTTTTCTCACTGTGGACTCACTCTCCTTTATAAGTGGACTTTTTACGATTGTGTAGACTTCAAAAGTGGCCGAGACATCGACTTATTTTGTGATTTTTTTCTTTTAAATGTATATTAGAATTTAATTGCCACACATAGTAGCTTTGTGGAAATTTAATCTTTCAAACTGTTGTACTTTGACATGTGGTCAAAGTGTGGTGTGTCATGGTTTATTTTAGTACAAAATAATCAATGACTCTGGCCACCATTCTGGTGATGCTAAACATATAGTGACTGCATAAAACATATATAAATACGATTTTTCTATGTCATAATTGTATTTAACCCTAAACATAATATTTGTTACTGGGCTTCCAGTTACTTACGATTTAAGAAAAAAATATGTAGAACTAAAAAGAATCAAATAAGTTACTACACAAAAAAACACAAAATAAACAAACATTTCATATAACTTACAATAAAGAAATTACATAAAATAAACGATAATTCGTAATCCTACATAATTGAAGCGCGTTCATTCATCAGAGCGTAAGGAACATCCTGTATAAGTGCCCTTACATTACCCCGACAGGCCGACACCTCGCACGCGGCGGTGGAGGGTGGATCACGCACGTCACTGTTATTTTAATTTCGGATATTCATTTTGGTACAGATGCTGCGTTACGATATAAGCATTTGTTTTTGGTTCGTCATTCCCTCATATAATTGTTATATTGAGGGTAGTTGTAAAAGTAAACGGAAATAATTTGCTTTATGAAACTTTATCATTTCGGAGAATGAATTTCAGAGTTTGTGAACCGACCTTGGCTTGCTTTGTGAGTTTTTTATTCAACATCTCATTTCTTAAAACCAGCATCTAATCTCCAATCTGGCATGGCATCAATATCTGTAGACCGTTTTGGCGTGTAATCTAAGTACAATAAGACCAATCGTAGCGTACAAAATGTATCTGTAAACTGACTGTTTGAGGGTTCGATCCCCACTCTAATTAAAATATTTGTTTAAAATGTATATTTCTTTTTTTTCGTTCTGATGTCAAGGCAAAAAGGGCGGTGTTAGTTCCGCCACTCAACACGCAATACTTCCAAAATTTAGCGAAAAGGGAGAACGGAGTATCTTAACACTGCAGTGTGCAGGATACAGCGTAAAGTTGAGTTTAAGTCATAATAGTATTATTCTAAGCATTTGAAAAAAAAGCATAAAGCATTTGAAATAGTTAATAGAACAAACCTTCTCTTAATCTAAATGAAAAATTTTATATACAAAAAATATATACTCGTATTATTTAACCGTTTGAAATTTTGAGTATTTAGATTATTACGCTCTGAGCACGTTTTCCTACTAAGAAAACTAACAAAAAGTAAACTAAAGTCTAAATTAAAAAAATTACATATATAAAATTTTATATAAAAAAAAGGATCCAAATGATATGATAAGGATCATAATAATATTTCGAATTAGTTTTATTTATTAGTTTTCTTCTTTCCAAAGTAACAAGGCTGGTGTTTTTGGTACTTTTTTCTACATTTAAATCTTATTCTTCTTTATATTTGCTGATATATAGTTCGATGAGTACAAAAAGAACTATATTATATAAAATGAAAAAAATATAATAATTTAGTATTATTTCATTTCTATTGGTCGCCCGCAAGTTTAATAGCTTTTGACGGCCTGGACTGTACGACGTACAATAGAAACATTTTTTCCTGCTCCCGTAGAAATTTGTAGAATTTTTCTCTTATTGCTTTCTTACAATGCATAACCTGTTACTTTCAAGTTTCGTTTTTACTGAAGGGTTTCATATATTATATACTAGTAGATCTTTTGGGCAAAATTACGAAACGTAATGTATGTATGAAACGTAAAACGTATGTGTTAATAAATATTTCTATTTATTACGCCATCATGTAAACAATCTTATTAAATTTTTATATTTTACTACAAACTCTCCGACGACCTTGATTGAACGATGTCGTATTTACCTTACGCGGGAGTACACAGCCTATCTGCCGGGGGTAGTCGTGTGTGTTCTCACATGCGTTACAAGCACTCCATAACTGATATTGAAGGTATAACATGATTTTATCAAAGCAAAGAAATGGATGTGGTATAAATATATATATTTTTTTATATTGAGGTGGATAACCAGTTAAGGCTACCAATATACATACACTTTATGTTGCTCCACAAACGCCTGAAGGTTAGTTAGCTCGCAACATGACGCACGGCAAGTGAAGTTTTTCCCGCGTAAGCGCTGGTCTCGGTCCTAAATCTTGAAATGTCGGTGTTTTTACCAATATACAAATTGAAAACTAAAGATTCATCAATTCAGTAAAACAGTTGTATATGATAACTATTGAGGCAATTCACAAATTTGTCGAACTAATTATTTTAAATGGAGATTGAGAGAGATAACTGTTTTATTTATGAACCAATTGTAATAAAATAAATATATGTTAACGGAAGCTTGCCAGAATCCAATAGTGAAACTTCATTTCAATCGGTTAGGCCAATTCTGAGATTAGTGATAGCAAACGCACAGACAAACGGACAAAAAATTTGAAAATCATTGACTTGGATTCTATTACGTTAATAAAGGTCCCCAATAACATTTTTTTAATATCTTCCAAGTACAGACACCGATCCTTTTACGATTTTTTAATAAGTAATATGCACAATATATACTTTTATTTGATAAGAGAAATAAATTTTATTATATTATATACAATATTGGAAATATTATTTTAGTATAAATTATAGATATAGTCCACAAATCCGTTTACGTGAATTACAAATAATACAACCCCTTTTGTCCAACTAGTACTTTCCCACACTCCCCAATAAGCTTATCGCATACATGTCTGTCGATCATTCAGTATCGAAACAGTTATATTTAAAAAAAAAACAGCTTCACGCTGTATCCCGCACACGGCAGGCTAGGGCAGTTTTATTTATATAGATAAATATGACGTAACAAACTATCCTTCTATGTCTATTTCATAACTAACCTTAAAAATATGAAACAGTAAATTCGATAGTAAAAATAATGAGTGTTTCGTAGCTCCACGTACCGTAGCGGGTCTACGTAAAAGCCTACGACCCGAGGGAGCGTATAGAAAACAGTGTAAAATTTGTCAGCTACATACTTACATGTGTAGGAGTTGCAAAGTGTATTAAATCGTTTCGCTGAAAACATTTCATTCAAACGCTTAACTTGGAATTATTCATTTAAACTTAGAGACGTGTAGAAGTTTCTTCAATTTACGAGGTTTCTTTGTGGATAATTGACGGCAATTTTGGTTTTAGTTGGGGTAGCTTTCACTTGTAATTATGTATTTTACTTCACTTGCAATTGCAGCGGCACTAACAGCACACTCTGACCGCGACCCCAGTAGGTTCGATTTCTACTCGAGGAAATGAATCATTTTCCTAACATTCCTGTGGCATTTACTCAAAAACTATAATTACAATTATCACCAAACTACTTCGCTGGCATCACCGCGTCATCCTCAACGTTCCTGCAGATTTTCAGAGCTGTAGATGAACTAAATAAAATGTTTTTAAGCGACGAGCAAAATTGTACACTATACATTTTAGCAGATTTTATTAAAAAGCAATTCAGCGTCCGCATAACGATACATTTGCATTGTAAACTAGTTGCGTTCATTTTATAATAACACTAATTTACTTATACACTAGTTATCTCACTATCGGTATGTAATAAAGTTTATTTTCGCCTAATTTTAGGGTAAATTATGTTGGTGTGGGATATAAAGCGGCAGGCTTTGTGGTCAGCAATAAGAGAAGACGCGCCATCTGCACGACTCGGGACTTTGGGCAGAAATTTTGAATAGCAGTCTGTATGGGCCTATCAGCACTGCGTTTACTTTTTTTCTTGTAATAAGGAGTTGTACATTAGCTGTTTTGTTATTTTTTTTACACATTACTCTTATATAACTTTCGATGCATTTTTTTGGACTTAGAAAATTAGAGGAAGAAGTAAGTGGGATTAGAGAGGTTAGGGGAAAACTACTTAACTAAACTAAAAAACTATTTTATACTAAACTATACAACTGTAAACTATACACAACTATTTTAACTGGAGAGTGTTTTTGGTATCTCAGGAGTAACTGGCTCTATTCGAAACATTATTTTTATGTTGAATAGTTCAATTAATGGGGAAAGCTCTGGAGCAACCCGAGGTTAAAATGATTTATATACCTTACACAATTTTTAGTAATATCCATTTGGTAAAGTCTAATATTAAATAAATATAAAATAATAATCGACAGAACGAAAGAATTGAGCCGACATTTTTTTACAAAACTAATTGAAAATGAAATCTAACTGTAGGTACTCATTTCGTCTAGTCACGATTCGTTCGAAGAAAATAATATATTTTAAATCTTCAACTGCGGACCTGTGAAACTGTAATGCGATTAAGTTAACTAACAAGTACCGGTTTTACTCGAAATTGTACCTTATTTGTATGAAAGTTGCATCAAAAATGGCCGAGTAGACGATCAAAGGAGCGTGCATACTGTCGAGTGGTAATCGAATAACGAGAGTGCTTGCGATCTGAACAGATAATTGTCTCCACTTTTTACAAATTTTACGTCTTCCTTAGAAATATCTTGCATATTATCTAATAGTACTTAGGTGATGGTTTTTACTAACCGCTAACCTAAGGAAGGTTTATGTTTTTCGTGCGTATCTTGTATGTTTGTATGTATACGAGTATATGTATGTTGTATACTTTATTACCTCCTATCTCCAGAACCAATGAGCGGTTTTATATAATGTAGATATTGTTAGATCCGTTTTAGCAGCCCAAATGTTCTAAGATAGGCGACGTTAAAAAAATAATCATGGCGGCTGCGGGACGTCATTGGAATTCCTGAAAAAAATAATTGTTTTTGAATAACACATTGTGGGCATCAAATTCAAGAAGATTGCTTTTTTTCACTGTCTCTGGTAAATAGTGGTTCTTAATGCTACAACCAGTCTCCCAGAGCGGCCAAGTAAAATTCACTGAGTGGAAGTCGAACCCACATTCATAACATTTGGGTTCAGATCTCATTCTAAGATTCATCCTACATATTATTATATTTAAACAAGGAAAAATGAAGTTGAATAAGTAGCAAATACACCACGCGCAGTGCGCATTCATACGAGAGTGGACGAAGGAGCTATTTACATTCAAGTAATAAAAAGTGTAGCGGTCACACACAGCGTCACAGCGTCACAGCGTCACAGCGTCCGGCCGAGATAGTATCCAGCTTTATACGAGAACTCATTATTACTTCCATCAACAAATAGAGAGTTATTTGAATAATGTAGAGCGAGGAAATATATGAGGCCACAGTGTCGCAGGCGGCACAAGTGTGCGAGATCGACGAGATGTTTGGTTGCTTGTTCGTTTCTCACTCGGATGAGAACTCGGACTCTGGTAATGAGGCAAAGTGTGGCCTTGAGTTCCGCCACTCAACCCGTAATGCCTCGGGAATTGGACAGAAAGCGAAGTGAAGGTAAGTGGGTTTGATTCCCATTCTGGGAAAAACGAATAATTAAACTAGTAATAATAATAGAAAAAACAATGGGGAGTGAACGCACCTCCAACAGCCAGGGGCTGTCTTCATTTGCTAAAGGCAATATAATATATTTTATTGAGTATATTGTTTCTTTAACGCAGAAACTTGAATAGTGTAGTAATAAAAGTTTTGAAGTAATCCAAGCAAATACGACGAGCGGTCGGTAACTGTGAACTGTAAAAGTTCTAGAATTGTCTACTTCGTTACGTCTCACTATACTTTACGTGACCTACTTTTTTAATGAAATACCTGATTATACAACTTTTATTTTACTGTTTGCTAATAACTTCAGTAAAATTCATTTTAGTCTCTGCTTTTATTTGCCACATTCCCAGTTATTTGTTTATTTACCTATATACTGTATGTTTGTGAGTGGGCAGTGAGGTTACTTTAATCATTTTACATTTTAGAAATTCAACATTCTTAAGACTTAGGATAGTATTTCTTCTTCTTCACTTCAGATTTCAGATAATACTTCAGGTATAAATCAAACGAAGTAATTTTAATTTTTTTCTCTTTTTTTGCTTGGCCCTCTGAACCGCAGAGCCTCTGTTTCAATTGAAACTCTGCGCTTTACCTCGTTACCGACAAGAAGCGAGGATATGAAAATCTTAAATATTTCATTCTCTCGAGTGGGTCCAACCCACAATCTTCACCCCGCGTCCCCACGACTGGCCTCATCTCTTCTACAATCGATATACACATATATTTCTAAAAACCGTAATTCTTTTTCATCATGTCGACACTTTTATAGACGGGCTTCGACGAACGATAGTCAATATTAGTTATTTACCAAGAGAGCGACAAAGGTCTTGGATGCAATTGGATTTGCAGCTGTCTGCGCGAACACTGGGACCTCCCATTTGCTGCAAATTAACTGAAAGTACTAAAACCCTGTATCTCTGTATATTATTCAATTGAACTTAAAATGTTCGCACTTACGGTTATTAATATAATATGTCATATATTAAGTTCGTCGATCAATGACGTTTATTGTCATTGTACTCGTATGTGTTTTTTTTGCATCCAAATAATGCAGACGTGGGAACCTAAAATTAATGAACTAAGATTCTTATTTTACATACATTGCACGTTGAGTAACGAAACTCAATATTTTGTTTTCTCTTGTAAGACGGAGGAAAGTGAAAAATAACTCAAAGTTACGAGTGGGAATCAAACCTACAACCATCGAGTTCACAGTCTAATATTAAGACAAAGGGCATTTGGTGAACACTCAAATTTAAGATCATTACGAATAACAGTAAATTGTTGCGAACGATACGAATCGATATATTAGTAAACAACAAAATAATTTTGAAAAAGTTATTCCCTAAAAGTATTATATATGAATAAATTAAAACTAAAACTCAGACCGAAGTAGAGGAATCTCTACAAATGTACTCTACGTATGTACGTAGCTGTTTGAAGCTCTACGCGACTGACGTCGGGGGCGGGGGCCAGTCAAAAAGCAAATATTGACACTCTCGCACTCGTTACTTGTTTGGAATAAATTCTGCGAACATAAAATACGTATAGAGGGTACAAGTCAATGCGATGTAGGAAGCTTAAATTGTTTATTATTAATATATTTCCAATATTAAATACATTTATTGTTATTTTTTCACAAGATTTTATGACAGTAAAATATAACGCTTGTAGCTTCGCAATCCCCACTCGAGAAATTCAATTGAATATGAAAATAAATACCATGCTGTTCATGTAGAGCTAAGTATTAAAATAAGAATATCTTAACTCAAGAAAACGCATAAATAATAGAACGATTTTCTTGCTCTAGTACATCTTGCTACTGTTTCATAGCAAATAAATCATACACAATTCAATAATTAATGAAATAATGCTATTATATCAAGTATTGGTAATTTAAATGACAATTTATACTTAACAAACGATTCAGCGAGAAATATATAACGACGTTACGCCCTATTAGGTCTATAAATTGTTCGCTAATTATTTTATATATGCAAATTATTGTTGTAAATTTCGTTGAGTTTATATTAAGTTTAGGTATGTGCCTTTATTATGATTACACTGGAAGTGAATACAAATCTGGTTCCCTAATGGTTTTAACATTGATGGAGGAGAGCAAAGAAAAAAACAAATATTTTTTTTTTTTTCAAAATTTTATCACTACTTTCCGGCGGCTTATGACGCATCTTCGAGTTTTAATAAATCACTTTACTAAGCCGTAAATAGAAAGATAATATGCTGATAACATGAAATACATAATTAAAAATTAAACGTAAAAAAAAGATAAACCACCCATATTTTAATATATTTTCTTTTTCATTCCCGAGTGTGGGAGTAATGCTTTAAAAAGGTAAAATAATTGAAATTATATGGCAGATAGAACTTAAGAGAGTCATATGAAAGATAAATAATCCTTATAAGAGTGACTATATAGTCAATAAGCGATGGATTTTAAGATACGATGCAAGGTTATTTTATATCAATAGAACGTCTACAGAATTTATACTCAATATTTACTTGCTTTCGACATTTTCTGTATATATGCGAGGCAATCATGACGACGGATGTGGGTTTGATTCCCTCTCGAGGAAATGTATTTTATATTTTCATTTTCTCACTTCACTCTATGCGTATAGATTATATAATATATCAAATAGTGGACGTAAATGTAGGGAAACAAAATGTTTTAATAGGAAATTTTCTTTGCTTATCTTGTTTGATGCGGTAAACAACATGAAGCTAAAAATATGTAATACATTTAAATGTAAACTTATATATTTTGGAATTGACTTATATATATATAAAAAGTATATGTAATACGTATGTATTTATAGATATTAAACATTGTACGCTTTATAAACATTATTATAGTTTCAAGCGATCTGTCCATCGTATCGTAAAAAATAACACATGAAAATTCAAAGGCAGCCGCTCGCTTCGGTGACCAGACTATAAAATGCATAGTAATTAGTCCGTGCATAATAGTGGAGGACTCTCTATCGAGGGCTCATACATCAAAACCAGCCCCATTAATGGGTAAATTCCCGTAAATCATGGGTATACTTAAATAAATGGGTATACTTATGCATTTATAAGCATATATGGGTACACTTATGTACGTTTAGTTTCCGCTGGACTAATCGAATTGCGATTGTTTTATATGATTTTGAGCATAGCTCACGGCCCAGGGGTCTGAAAGAAGATTTTTTTATTAATTAAGAGGTATTATAAGCACGAAAATTATGTAGTTGTTATTTTAAAGTAGAATTACATAATATTAAAATTATATGTTGTTCATACTTTAAAACACCTATTGCTTTTCGAGTTAACATAGTAAATTTTCATTGCTATTTGCAGTATTTAGGAGTGGTAGCTCAACACAGGATGTTCCTAGCTCGATGGCCACAAGCCAAAGTTCCGAAGAGGACGCCCGTGCCGCTATCACGCAGTATTTGCAAATTTGACCAGGTGTCACTGTGAATGCTATTAGGGGTAACAGCACTAACTTCGGAATAAAATACAGAATGTCCTAATTAATTGTATAAAAAAATACTTACAAACAGTCGAGGCAAAGCGTGGCGTTGATTTCTGCTACTCAACGCAAATGCCTCCAAATGTGGGAACCGGAGTGTCTTAACACTAGGTTCCCTCTGTCTACCCTGCTGTGTGCGAGGTACAGCATGAAGCTGAAGAAATAATGACGTATGTCGAACTGATAACCACTAATGTACCCAATGTTCTCCGATACGACCTCTGCATTGTAGTCCACCCTAATACTCAAACTGCGTGCTGCACCAGGATTGAAGTGCTCGATCGATCATTCCCTTCTAAAAAAATGTGTTTTTTTTGACTCCCTAAACCAGCTCGTGCATCATATCGGGTAATAATCGGCATAAAAACGAAGAAAAACACATCTCTACAAATGTACAGACTGTACGCTTCACGTTGCATCAACATGTAGGTACATATATAATCTTCTGCACAAAGAACTCTTTCACCGATCGCAATTAAAGACAGGTTGGATGCATTAGGTCCACTCTGGTGGAAGAGAAAGGGAGGGGAGAAGGGGGTGTGGCTAACTCACTTATGCATAGAACGGTGGCTGTGATTCAATTTGTACCGTTTTATTGAGTGTAAATTGCTACAGGCACGGTCGTCTGCTGGCACCTACTGCCAGCAAATTCTGTTAAGGCACGCAAATTACCTTACTTGCTTTGATTTTAAATAAATTCACTTTTGCTTTATATTTTTTTATTATCTAAATTTAATCTATCGAGAAAATGTTGCAGTATTATATTTCATGTTGCTGTTCTTGCTAAAACCCGGTGATAACTTTATACTTCTTATTATTCTAATATCGTGTTTGTTCAGTACAGAAACAGTAACTTGAACTACCTTCAGCATTATAATCCTCGAACATCGAGTACGACCTGACGAGCCAAATTACCTATTCTATCCTATTATATCCGGAATTTAATAAATTACCAATTAGACACAGAATAAAATGTTGTAAAGAAGCTTCATGCTTCTATTCTCATAGCAGAGTAGGCAGAGGGAATCTATTGGTAAGACATTACGTGCAGGGAGCCTTATAGCTTTTACATATACAACAACTCCTATAAAGATGAAACAGGGATTGATAGTTTGTATGGAACATCGATTTTTATAGAAATTTTTAGAATTATTCATAGAATTAAATTCAGCCTCTTAAAAATATTTCATTGAACACTTGTTTAATGGTTTTTGTATATTTCACTCCTAAGGGCAATATAATACAAATAAGCAGGCGAAGCTGAGCGTGTCTTCTAATGTTTTATATTTTAATTATCTCGTGGAAATCTATATTAAATCAAGAGCAATATTCATAACATACTTGTTATACTACATAGTTACAATACGAAATGTGTTAAAAATTGGTTAAAATATTTATATATATATATTTGAGCATTAGCTACAGTGTGGTTGATAATAACAGAACAGAAGGCTGCGTGTCGTTACTCAGATGGAGCTTATTTAGTCGGCTGTGTGATGACGGTGCTACTCGTATAACGAGTGCAGTGGAAAATTAAGCTTATAAATTATATTGTATTTAAATTATTCGTTATGAGAGATACGCATTCTGAAATTTTTTCAGCCAGTGACTTATATACGATACCGTATCTAATAGCGTGTAACTGTGTTAAGGGACAGTATAAAACACTATCCTCCTCCATCCTCCATCAGTAATATCCTCCATCACAATATTTTTCAATAAATATTTAAATACATAATTTTCATAGAATAATGAAAAAATGAGAGAATAATATATTGAATTTATCTATGTAATGTATGTATGGACAACTACATTATTTTATTATTTTTTATTTATTATTTTCTTTTACAAATTACGACAAATTATGTGACAAATATGAACAGTCCCCGAATAAAAAAACTGAATCAGTGTTAATAAGTTTGTGTCTTAGTGTATGAACTTTAGGTTAGAGTCGTGAGCAACGGGGTGAGATGGGGGGATGGGGTTCGCCCCTTCAATGTCAGATGACATGTAAAAGTAATTAAAAAAGAAAATGTTAAATTCCCCTTTTTTATGTATTATTAAGTTTTTTGGTATTATATCTCACTATTACGACCTTATTCTGCACAATAATGATAAATTATATAGGATACATTTTCTATTACAAATACTGTCCATATGTAAATTTTTTTCTCGACATGTAGCGTAGTATAAATAATGTAGAATATTTCTGAAACGTTGATAAAGAGCACCCTATTTAACAATGAGTACAGTAATTGCGTAAAATGATATATTATGTACGTGAAAATATTTAAAAGTACTTAAATTTCTACCGATTTATATTTATAATATGTATAAAAATATGGGCGATTATTCATCTTATTTTTTACTTTATATTTGCAACGGATCATTTTCCCATCATCCAAACCAAAGCACCACTAGGCTTTTAAAGAAAAATGTTATACAATTATTTTAAAAAGTACTAACTAAATGTCAGAAGTCGATTACATAATGATTGTGCGGACGAGGGTGGAGAGTGGGGTCCGGCCCTTTTGATGTCACACTTGATTCGAAGTAAGTTCTGCATGTAGTCGTTCTATGGGATTGTTATATCTTGAATGTAAAAATCAAATGGCGTTTTATTTGGAAGTGCTTGTTACTGAAAGTGCGTGCGGCAGAAGGAATTATTTTTTATTTCTGGCACTAGGATAATGACAAAACGTGACGTAGAGTTCCAGTTTACTAAAGTATAAAAAAGGTTGCCACAGGTAAAAGAAGTGTCTGGACACTACTTTCTTTGTCTATCCTGGGGAATGAGGAATAATGGTCAGCAGTTTAGGAAAATCCTATTTTTAAAACAATATCTCGGTTTTTAAATTCGTTTTAAAGGAACTGTAGCATCACAATTATGTTCTAAGCATAATTTTGCTTACAAAAGTGAAAAAGTATTTGGCCAAGATCGCGAAGGGGTGAATTTAAATGAGGCGGAAGGTATTCGACGTTTCTTTGTGTAATTTAAGATTCTTATAATATTTTTGATGCCTTAGCCGGATGCGGGTCTGGCTGTGACTGACTATCAAGATGCACTTCACTAGCCTATTATATAATTCTTAGCTTAATTAGTGCAATCAAAATTGTAAGTTGAGGCTGTCGTGGCACAGTTGGAGCACCTGACTTTAAAAGAGTTAGAAAACAAAGAGCGGCATTGAGCGGCTACCTACCGTATTTATTATGTGGAAAAAAATTAACCCGAAAGAGGATCGAATCCAATTTCTAAAAATGATATAAAAAAACATGGGTTTTGTTAGTCGACACCGAATTTAAATAATAACTTAAAGACCGGACACTTAATTAAAAATATACTTATTTACCAGTTATGGCTGCACTTCGCATGCATATCAGTATGCAAAAATAAAGAATTTTTAGTCAAACGTCAAACGCAGCTTCTATTTAGTAGGCAAATCAACCTAGTACTGCTCAGCGAAAAGTTCTGTAGAGTCTCATCATTATCGAGGTACAGACGGAACGCCGCCAAAAGTAAGTCATTACGGGTCTTAGAGTTTTTCAAAATCAGCCTTTAATGTAAGTATGCGGCTGTCGGTGAGCTGCTGGAGGTCTATTAGACCTGTTTTAAATATCTATGTTTAAAAGTATCTATACTAATTAACTTAATTTGTTTATTGGTTAGCTAAAAGATATTATTAATCAAAAATATGAACGTAAAACGGGGAAAAGAGGTTTTTTTCTTTGTTCCCTGCTATATGCGAGATAAAGTGTATCTTAAAAACCTTTTTGTTTAATTTATTGGAACAGTATAGTTTTTTTCCTGTCCCTCTATTATTACCGACCGTCCCGTTGATATATTTAGAGAAAAATGAAAATGAGATTTATGAAGCTGAAACTATAATATAAATAGAAGAAGATTCAAAAACTTGTCGAGCTCAATTGAGAATTCGGCAAACTTGGCGCTGACAAACTTCCATCAACTTCTACACGAACTGAAATACCTTTCGAAATAGAATTTTCAATCTGAAAATTTATTAAAATCAGTGTATTTTATGAATTGAATCTTTACAAAATGTTGGCCTCTTCTCTCGCTGAAGGGGTTTAAGTGGCAATCGTTTAAGACTAATTAGAGCTTCAGCTTCAGCTTGTTGCCAGTCTTAAGACTAAATAAGCGATGCCTAATGAGCTTTTTCCTGTTATTCACATTATTAAAGAAGAAATTTATCGTAAAATATGAAATTATAATTGAAATCGTTCATTTTCATCATATCTGTATAAAATTAAGATAAAGCGACTCTGATTACGAAGGCGTTGTAAAACTTAATAAGACTACTTGTAATGGGCCTTATTACGAGTTTTGTTTTGTTTAAATTGACTACGGGGGCGGAGCCATAAGCAAAGGGTAGTTTATATTATATAGCAATGGATTTTATTGTATTTATAAGGCATATCCTTATTATTGTTGCAAATAACTTATCCCCTCGTGTGCATCACGAGTGCCAGTGTCAGTGAGAGCCGCGAAAACGACGCGATACATAAATATAATGTCGATAATGTATCCGAGTGAAAAGCGTGAAATTTATATCGGAGTTAATCGTTCGTTGTACGGGAGGTGGTTTCAATTATTTTCAGCTTCACGCTGTATTCCGCACACAGCAGGGTAGGCAGAGGGAACCTCGGTGTTAAGACACTCCGTTCCCCACTTTCTACTGAATTCTGGAGGCATTCCGTGTTGAGTGGCAGAACTCAACGCCACGCTTTGCCTCGACACCAGAGCGAAGAAAATGGAAATAAAAGCGTAAAGAAATATTTCACTTCCTCGACTGGGGATCGAACCCACAACCGTCCCGTTTACGGGCGGTACCCTTGTGGCACTGCGCCAGGACGGCCTATGTTTATTTATTTATTATTATATTATACTATATTTAAAAATTTAGAATGATATTGTTACCATTTTATATATTATATAGAGCGAAAAATAACTCAAACACTAAAATAAAATGTCTCTTCTTAAAAATTACATTTTATCCAATTTGTTAATTCTTTTTCCATTAACTAGGGACATTAACATCCTATATGATGGAGCTCATATATGAAGGGCGATTCAATATAAATGTTAAAGTAAACTGATTCACTTTTGGAAAAAAAAAACTAAATATATGTATCATTGGTTTTTATCTTGAAATATATGTGTTTAATTTGAAATTCACACACAAAAGTTTTGGATAAAAAAACCATCCATTAGTTTGTTACTTACAGTAATAAATGGCAATTTATCAGGCAGCCCTCAGCCTACAAAATATATGGAAAATGAATCGGAAATCATAATCAATATATTCCCACTCGTAGTTTATTTCCATTCGAGAGCTGAATGCGTTCGCTTCGTTTCCGGTTTATAATATAAATAAGTTTGTTCACTCTGGAACGCTTTCACGTCCCGATGAGAGTTTTGTTTCATTAACTTGTTAAGTAATAAGAAAAATTTCGAAAAACTTCGATACGATATTTGTTTTGAAGCATTGAGTAAGATTCGATGCCGTGCTCGAAGTAAACTTTAATATTAAACTTAAATTTATTTAAACGAAGAAATTCTGCCCACTTGTTGTTACGACGAGAGCTTTTCAATAGTTTTTGGTTTGTTGTGTAAGTTAGAGAGCGTGTTGTAGGTGGTGCTTTGTAATGAATATTAAAATTATTGGACACGTCACTTACTTTTCATTCCATCGTTTGAATTTAAGTTAAGGATCTGACATATAGCAGGACGCGGAATTTTCCAGACTGCGTGATGAGTGCGTGAGAGAAAACATAGCTAATAAAATCATCATTTAAAGAGTCTCATCACTAAACTTCAACAAATCAATTAGGTTTTCTGTTTCTAAGCAAACAAACGAACGTGAAACAAATATTTATTTTGTCAATTTTCCCGATCAAATAGCACCGGAAGCGACGGCGAGCTAACGGTAGCGCAGGGACGTCCTCCGAAAGTAACGTAATTATGAGAGCCGCACTCGGAGGAGCGCGTCGCACCTCTAACTCTATGTTCAACCAGTGCAGCGACGAAGTGATAAAGTCTGCCATCCCGTATAGGTACATGATTTTGTATGAACGCTATTCAGCAATGTGTAATTAGTAGACAAAGTATTTGTAACTCTTACTACAACAAATTTGATTTACTAATAAAATTATATTTACATACTGTTAGTATCTGATAGGTTCCATATTAGTTATCTCCCGCACGTAGAGAAAGTGTCATGTATTATATGTTACTGTCGTTATTTCAATTTGACCCCGCGGTCTACAACGCAAATAAAAGCGAGACAATATATAAAAATGCACCGATGCGCAGCACAACAGCAAATAATCTTATTTCATGAAATCCTATACAAATAAAATAGGTATCGACCAAGGTGCATGACAGGAGACACCCTCGTTCAATCGAAACGGTTCCCAAATGGAATTAGGAGTGACGCGGCCGGCGGCGATCCCGCGGGATCCAGCCAGCGCTGGCCATTGATTGCTTCACTGTTTACACTACCGAGGCAGATAGAATTGAAGCTGGTGTAAGCTGGTTTACTATCAAAAAGGATTTGGAAAGTCCCTTTTAATGTATGAGTTTGTAGCCAGTAGTGGCCGACGAACAAAAAATATCCAAACCAATATGGCTTTGGATTAAAATTGGAATCTAACTTCATTTTACATTTATTTGACTTGTCGCACTTTGCTTCTGTTGGTTCGGAATTTGAAATGAGTGATTTGGTTTTTGGTAGAAATAGTTTTTTTTGGAAACAAATTATATTACTTATTAAAAACTGTATATGTAGAGATATTACGGCATAAAACCTTTGTGTTTTTAAGGAATTCTTACACGTATCTAACGTCATATAAACATTTTATATAATTTATAAGGTTAATATATAGAAAGCTAAGAGACATAACGTCCCGAAAATAGGTCAGAGAATGGAATACGGAGTGTCTTAACGCTCGGTTCTCTCTACATGCCTTGCTATGGTTATAGCACCGTAGAGCTTAAAAGAAAAATCTTTTAATCTTTTAAGATATATAAGATTGAATGGAAGGATTGCGTCGAAGGAGGTTTTGTCGGAAAGATAATGAATGTAGGTCTTCGCCCGCGGGTTGATCTTCCGAATTCGGTGATCCTTCTTTATGAGGATTACCTTTCCCCGATGACTCTTCACTAATCAAAGCTTTTTGTTATTATCTAGGAACAGTAATCGTACCTAGAAAACTAGTACATTTATACTATATTTCTGAATTTTATAGCTAATTTACAATAACAGTTATTGTAACTGACTCCCTGAACACATTTAAAAACTATAATTGAATAAATAATGTTCTGTGCGGCTGCAACAGTCTTATTGAACTCTCCGGGCCGTTTCACACCCAGAGGACCGGACACTCTTACGTAACTAAGACCTCACCTAAAATAAGTAGGTACATATCCTACAACGAGCTATGGAAGCATCGCACCGCGAGATTGAATCGATCGAATATTTATAATTAACTATGCTCTTTATGTGTATTATATATGTAATATATAATACACATATAACTAAGGTACATATATTAAACAACATTTCATTACATTACCAAATTTTATTTTAACCATTTTCTCTCAAATTGCGAGTTTAAACAATGACAGAGCCACACGTTTTACTTATTCGAGCGAGGAAATGAAAATTAATTTCTCCCGGGGGGTTGAACTGACAACTGCTGCGTGTACGGGCAGAGCTAGTCCACTGCGCCATGACGCCTACCCCCCTCAAAAATTCCGAAAGCACACAAAAGTAATTTAATAACAGCCGCACTTTGATAATAGAAAATCAAATAATTTAGGAACTCCACCTTCTCCTCGCTCATCATCTTCTCTCAAGTCTCAGCCAAGGGTATAATGTGTTGTTTTTCTTAAATACATTTTTATATTATAATACGGCAATATAACAAAATAATAAAAAGATAATTTAAATACTTTGTAACGTTATTACAGGGGTTACACTCAACTGTCGAGTCCACTTTCATCCAGCATAATAAAGGATGATAATTGTGCCTGACAATGATGACAGAGGACTGTCTCTATCCCCATTTTTTTCTAAACGTAATTTTTTTTAATGATGTATGTACCGTACATTTGCTTTTACATCTTTTGTGTGTTCTTCCGACATAAGTTTTTTTTGTTAATTTTTATTGAAGGGTTATGTTGTTGTAATATATTAAAGGGTGATATATTATATACTATGTTAACCAAGGCAAATACACGGCGTTGAGTTCCGCCACTTAGCACGCAATGTCTTGAAAATTGGACAATGATTGGCGAACGAGGTGTCTTAATATTTTTTTTCACATTTTCTGACTACTCTACTATACGCAGGATACAGCGTGAAGTTAAAAGTAAACCACCAAAAAATCCAATCATTTCAAATTTCAAGCAGGTCACGGAAAAAATTGTGAAACTTTTATGCAAAAAAAGGTAACAAAAAGCCATAAACACTACCCAATATAAGTGAAAGAACAACACAAGTATCTCACGAGACGCCGACTGAAGTCCATGGAAACGGGATTATAAAAGATTTGTTTTCGGCAGCCGCGCCGCACAATGCGGGGTCACAGCCCATTCCGGCTCAAACACCTACGTTAAAATTCTAAAGAGGTTTTTTCATAAAAAAAAAGGCAGTCGCTGCACAATACGAGAGACTCAGCCCGTAATGTTTTTACATTTTTATAAGCGAAAAGGCACATGGTGATGATTCGTTACGTTATGTTTGGTGTTGGAATGGATTATTGTGTATGATCCCATGATGGAGCCCTCATTCATTTTACTTGTGAAAGTATCTTTTTGTTTTTACTTTTTTACTTTTTTGTATGAATCGTCTGTATTTAGTGTTCTGTTTACACTTTTGTAAGAAATTTTCTTAATTGAAGTAAAACATGAACATTGTTCAATATTGAAATGATGTGATTTTTTTTAGTTTCTGTTCCCAATTGGGGGAATAAATTGCAAGATAAGTGCGGCGTTGAGTTCCGCCACGCAACGTCATAAAAATTTGGAGGAACATTTGGGTCGAATTACGTTATTGGGTCTGGCGGCCTTCGGATCTCAGCCTACCGATTGACATCAATAAAAAATATTTTTTCAATTCAAGCCAGTGGCTTCCAAGACTAGCGTGTAACTCATGTTAATGCGACTTAAGGAACTCTCCAGCATTCAAATATTAGTATACATATAAAATAACTTACCTATGGTTTGCGACATATGACAGTGGTAAATCATTTAGTATTTTTTATCTTCGGCGAACTAGACATCGAAATAAAATAATTCATTATCCTCAGTGGAAAACTAACCAGCAACCATCATGTTTAGAGTCAGCTCCAGTACCACTGCACCGCGATGGCCCCAACACAAGTGACACTTATATACTTATAGATATCAAAATATAAACCGTAAATTAAATTTATATGCCCTCAGTACAAATTAAATTACAAATACTTTAATATTATAATTAATGTAATAATTTAAAGTGTCGCGGCACAAGCGACTATCCCCCTGACACGGGGAAGGCAAATAACTATTTAATTTAACACCTCGTTCGCGACACCTCGGGAACTAGTGTCATTATTTTTATGTACTCCAAATATTGCATGGGGCTACCATGTTGTGGCTTTTTTAATGGAATTTTTGATATTTTTTTACTCATTTTAATAATAAATAATTTTTGTCAGTCAATTGTTGCTTCTATCATAAAAATTAAGTAAGAATATTTAAATAATCTTTATAAAGAGAAAATATATTAATAAAGGTACAATCGCGCCACCTTTTTTTAAAGTCAATAACCTTACATACATGTACTTTAATGAAGTATAAACGTAGGCCGTCGAGGCGCAAGGGTTGATGTACACTCGGAGGAATCAAATATTTAAGAATTACCTCTGGCAGCGAGGAAGCGCGCGGCGTTGTGTCCCGCCAACTCAACGCGCCATGCCTCGAGGATTCGGCGGGAAGCGGGGAAAGAAAGTGTCTTGGTGGGACTCCAGGTGCCACAGGAAGGTAGGCCGAGGCCTTAGTCTAGCAGGTTTCGGGAACCAGCGTGACCCTATAGACCTGGAGTAAGTAATTAAGGTTTAACAGTTACTCTTATTCCATGACTGTGTGTTTTATTTTTATATTAGCACATTTTCTGCTTATAACAGATATATTCCGTTTAGAGACGTTACATATTGGATATAATAATATAGAAAACACTTCATATGATGATACTCAACCCGGCAAGTGTTCGCTAATTGGCAGCGCTAGTTATAAACTATTTATCCCGGTAATCCCGTTGCACGAACTCTAGTGGGATTACGACGCGAGCACCACTAATCCCGTGTGAGAATGCATCCACGCGGCATCGTGGACTCTGCATCCCGGGGAGATCGCGGACGATTGTTTACACTGCATATTGGGCGCTGGGAACTACGCCAGCCGGCGTTTGTCCTTATAATGCTCGTGATTGGGTTTTGAATTGTGTATTAAGTTGCGTTAATTTGTAAATCTTAGATGATCTAAGATTAGAGCCCTTGGTTGGTTTCCGAAAGGTGCGGGTTCAAGTCCCGCTGTGTTCAATTTTGTATGTTATTATTGTTTTTTAAACAAATAACTTTTTTCGTAACGTATAGAATAACACTTTGTAAATGTTAAAAATACTGCTAGCGTTACTGGACTGTAGTCCTAACACTTGTGATTTAGATTTCCACTCGGGGGAACGAATCATTTTCATTTTATCGCTCTGATAGCGAAATAAGGCATTGGATTCCGCCACTCCATACACAATGTCCGGAAATAGTGTGGTGCGTACCCACCAACCCAGTGATTAAAGAAGTCAAACAAATAGTATAGATAAACTTTCATAAATGTAATCTGGAAAAGTCTCGAAAGTCATCCTAAGTTTTCTAAAATACTTAAGCATGGCGGACAGACGGAGCTAAGACATAAACAATTTAAAATCACATGACATCTCCGGCACACTTACCGCTTCCGCTCGCTTATCGCTGTTTCCGGAAGCGCTGAACCTTAAATATATATATATATTTCTTTTTTGTTACGTTTTTTTAACGTGCTGCGCTACAACCACTTTCCCTATTTAACTTCATACTGTATTTTGCACATAGCAGGGTAGGCAGATGGTACGTGGGAACCTATTGTTAAGACACTCCGTTCCCATAAAGATACTTCCATTTGCTACTTTTCGAGTTCTGGAGGTACGGCGTGTTAGTGCAGATTCCAACGCCGTATGTTACTAGAACGAGGAAAATGAATATATAAAAATATGTTATTTTCTCGAGTGGAAATCGAAGCCACAACTAGTCAAGCTTGTAGTCGCAGACTTGTGCCTCCGAGCTACGCCCCGAGAGGCCTTAGTTTAACACATTTCTTTTGAATTAGGATTTTTATTTACATTAATTTGGTATGAGTTTTAGTGATCGTAAAACATTAGTAGTCTCCAAAGTGTAAGTACAATAAAAAATACATAGTATTACGATATAATAATTACCTTATACAGGTAAATATATTATTAATATTTATCTACATATATATTTATTATTTAATATTGATTTACAATTTACTTAATGAAATCGATAAAATTAAATTATAATACTTAAATATATGCCTTAGTATACATGGCTTATTATAAATTAGGTAAATGTTATAAATTAAAAAAGAAATTAAATAGGTAACTGCTAAAAATTACATTTATAAAACTTGTCCGTTACTTGAAGTCCACACAAACAAAGTTGCGAGCGACGACTAGTATAACATAAAACATAATGGACCCCAGTGAAATAGCTGAATAAGCCACATAAGATTTTGCATTTGAAAATCTCAATATTGCATAGATTATATTCGTTACGTAAAGCGTAAATCTAACCAAAAGGCGCTTACCCTTGGCCACGAAGTATGAAAAAAAATAAACCTTGCACATTTAAGGGGTTAAAATTTCAAACTGACGCGCTGTGCTGTACCAAATGTAGGTATATGTATGAAACGTATAGAACTGGCGTCCTACGCGATAGATCGTGAAGCCGCAGCTGCGACGTAAGTGGCATTTAATTAAAAACATGTCAAACGCTCGGGAGGGATATTGCTAGATTGCTAAGAGGCTCGGGCTATATCTTTATGTTGGTGTACCTACTCGTAGGTGTTTATAAATTATAATTATATGCTTATTTTGTGTTTCTTGCTGTGTAGACGCTGTCGTAGTGCAATGGGACGTCTGACTCGATGCGTGACGGGTGTGGGCTCGATTTCTACTCGAAATAATGCTGTGGTAAATAAGGCGTGGCGTCAGTCGGTGCACATAGTCTGAAGAGTTGGACGAACACCTCGGGTTCTGGTTACACCAAAAAATATGAATATAATATCTATATATGTTGTATGTTTATTTCACCGCACTGAAGACATCTTATGTTTCATGAAGACTGATAGATAGATATTTTACTATTTCTTATATAAACATATCTATTTTTTCTTCTATATTAAAGGAAATAACCTCATTCCAAAGTCCATCATAGTCACGTGTCTAACTGGCTTAATTAAAAATATGTCAAACGCCAGCTAGGGATTATTTGTGCCGTATTATTAGTGAGGGGTCCGCGGTATGTCCAAGTTAACCGTTAAAGAAGCCTTTGTTAAGGGATGATTGTTGTGAATTCGATTATCGATTGAGATAACACATCTACAGAAGAATAATATCACCATAGAGCCAATAGTAGCCAGACCTATAAAACCTAATAAATTACAGGCGCATAATATATTAAAGTGTAGAAAATATTATTTGCTGCTATTATGTTCGTAGGCTCTTACTGTTTATAGGATTTGGGGGCTTCTGGTAGGGATATTTGAGGCCAGTGGCAGAGAAGCACAATCGTGCGACTGTACGAGGCGACATGTAATCCTTCCAAAACAGGTGAAAAGTGGAGAAGGGAAGTATCTTAACACCAGGTTCCCAAAACATACTCACTCGTCCTCGTCAATATATATTTGGTAGATTGTTTTTATAAGTAACAATATCTGCAATGCCCGACCACAGCGGCGAGTGGAACGTTTAATTACAAACATGTCACCGACTCTGCAAACTATTTGGGGATTTCCGTTTTATTTTGCCATACAACTCTCATTTTCAACCAACAAAACAATTAAAACTTTTCTTGTAAAATGTAAATATAATTACTATTTAATATTAACTCAGCTTTACTCTCTACTCTCTTATGATTAACAGTTAAAAATCTAGTAATAAAACACAATAGAAAATAAAAAGAAAATAGTTATGATTATTATTAATTCTTTTTTTTTATTTATCTGTCATATTTTAGTAAAAGGTTAAAAGTGGAATAAGGAGGCCATACTGGCGCAACTCACCAGTGTCTTGCTGTAAACGCAGCGGTAGTGAATTCTACGCTCGCTCGGAGTAATTAATTATTTTCTCATTCTTCTAACAAGATAAGATGCGGCGTTAAGTTCCGCCATTCCATACACAATGTCTCGAAAATCGGGGCTTGCTTGCTTCTTGGCCTCGCTTATCATTTTCACATAGTCACACGTGCACGACAACGCTAATTACCAAATAAATTTACCTGAAGGGCTTGTTACGATTTGTACTCCGGCCAACTTTTATTACCTTTTTATTGAGATGATAATCGATGTCGTAAAGAGTCAGTGGCATTAGTTTATTACAACTTTAAATGTAATAAACTTATTTTTATTGGAAGAGGGTGAAAATATGTCGCATTTTAAACTAAAATTGTTAAAATGTGAGAAATATTATTATTGTATTGCGTTTTGTCTAATACGATAGGCAAACTGTTCATGTGGCACCCATATTCAAGTTGACTACAAGTTATTCTCAGTATGATTCGAATAAATAATCATTGGATTGTCCTAGAATTCGAAATGAATATCGATATATAACTAATACAAGAATATTAACTTCAAGGTAACATACGTATACATATATAATTTCTCATTTTTACACTAAGCGAGCCTTCTAGATCCACAGGAAGGCTACGTCTAGTATACCTCTAGTATACAATATCTCAGCGCAGAGCCGTCGTAGCTTCGTAGCCGTAGCGTCACTCGATCGTAGAACACCGAGGGCGCCGCCCGCCCTGGCTTTACCATTATAAGATGGTAGTATACCAGTGAAATATGACTTAGATTAAATATACTTTAACTTTTGATGTAGCGCTATTAAATTTTTCAATATCATTCCTAGAATGCATCATAAAATAGTGCTTTTACAATATTATTAATAATCCTATATATATTGCCTACCGTTGGATACCGTTAAATATAATGTAGCTTAGCTAGTAACGTAACATTATATATAGAAAAAAATCTCAAATTCATTTAAACAATCGTTAATCGGTTGTTCGAAAACAAACGCGGCGATAAATCTGTTGATAATTTAATTTCGACTTTATTCTTGGAGCATAGAGTATATTTCGTGTTGATTACGCAGTAGTTAGAGGTGTTACGGACGTAAATATTTACAAAGGGGACTGAACTGCTGTGCTGAAATTGATGAAGTCGACATCTGGCGTGAGGTGAGGAAATTAAAATATATTTTAGTTTTACCGTTACGTGCTCTCGTTAATTTGTATTTACTTGAAATCAAGTTAGTTCCTTAGACAAAAACCGTTTAAAATAATGATGATCATGCACACTTTTAAGATGTTATATTGTATTAATGTTTATTTCAATTTTAAATAAGTCGGTTTAATTATATTAATGGCTTTTATTTATATATATTAATGGCTTAATATTTTCAATATATTTCATTCAATGAATATTTAAAAATTACTTTCATTAATACTAAATTATTTTACCTTACAAAATACAAGTGGTTCGAAGTGGTGGTAGCGTGTAGATACACACTTATGTGTTTAAGCCTTGTCCTGGTTTACATAAAAAATCTTTTTATGCATTAGCATTATATTGAAATATCTATGTCATATAAAATGAAGGCTTTAAAAGTTCAAAGAAATTCTTTTGAGCTTCACGAGGGCGAACTAGGTCTGCCTTGCATATTCATAACTGGCTTAGCTTTAGTAAATGTATAACTATTCCAGTATTCTAATAGTTATGAGGGATTCGTGTCGCCATGGCGCAGCATTTGACTGTGAGCACGACGGTTGTGGATTCAATACCATCTCGAGGTATCTCGAGGAGAAATCCTATATTCAATATATTTTAATTTCCTCGCTCTATTAGATAAAATCTGCCAAATCTGGTAACGAGAATAGCGGGAAGATGCTTTTTACATATTTTCAGACGAGCACATGTAGCGGGGTAGTTCTTTTTAGAAATAAATTTATATTTAATTATAAATGCTTTAAGGCATGTCATCTCGCACTTCGTTTTGTTTTCATTTATTCCCCGACTGAAGATAGAATCGGCAAACATAGCAGATAATGTTCCACTGCCCCCTCGTGTCGTGGCGCAGAGATACAGTCACAGTTGTGGGTTTGATTTCCCCTCAAAAGAGTGACCTATCTTCATTTCCCCGCTTCCGCAAATGTACGCAATGTCTCTAAAATATTAGTCCGAAAGTGGAGACCAGAATGTCTTAACATTCTTCAGGATGGAAGAAACCGGCTTATATAGACTAATCTGAAAGGGCAAACTCCTGTATTTAAATATAAGTGTTCCCCCTCGTGTGATGTGACCGCACTACCACCGTGCGCAGTCAGACATTTTCCAATTGCATTTGGCAAAAAGCGACGACGACGTCTAGATTTTTTAATACTTTTTATAAGCGTCGTCGTGAGTTCTTCCTTAAATTGCTTCGATATGGATATGTTATATTGCTATCAAAACCTGTTCAGTATACGTTGTTAGTACACTCTTAAACGAAAGTGAATAATGGAGTATCTTGACAATATGTTTTTCCCAGCTTTCCTAAGTTGAATAAAGAATCTAGCTAGTATTATTTATAATGAACAATAAAAGAATTAACCATTTTTTCCTATATCTGATTATCCCATGGTTTTATTACATGCCCGAACACGAACTACACCTTTTTTTAGTTGTCGTGTGCTCAAGAGTGGTCTGAGTTCTGGTTTTCGGAAGTTTGACGACCTCACTCGTTTGACTAATCAGCATCTACTTATGAGTTATGTATGTATAAGAGAGGGGATGAGGAACTATATAAATATGCTTTTGTGCACGACGTGGCAGAGTGATAGGGGTACTCGAAAAAAATATATTTAGAAAGTGGGGAATTCAGTAGAGTATATTAACATTAGGATTTCAGGTTTCCTCTGCTTACCCTCTCTTTTCTTTTAAAAAAATATACTAATTAACTAAAATAACTTTATTTATTAATATATTAATTATATAAACATGAAAACCCACTTTGAAATTAGTTAAATATTTTAATATTTTCATTTTGTATTTCTTACATCGTTGGGTTTCGCTTGCGTATTATTATAACGACTAATACTCTTTTAGAAAATGTATAAATAATTGAACGCAGCGGGGTCGGATAGTATCTTTAAGTATAAAATATAATTTTGGGCTATATTGTTATCACTACACTATTTAGTTTATTTTCTTAGTTTGACATTGTATCCTGCATATAGTGGGATAGGCAGAGACCTTAAGTTAAGACAGTCCGTTCCCCATGCATCGTACACTTCTTCAAGGTATCGTTTTTTGAGTGATGGAACTTAACGCTGCTATTCATCTTGTCACCAGAACGATGTAATGAAAATTACTCATTAATCCATTCAGGAATCAAACTCACAACGGCCGTTGTTACGGCCTGGCCTTGGCCATCCTTCACGAAAGATATATAAAACCATAAAATTAATAATATACGTTCTTCCATCATTACTATTTCAACATGATCAAACAAAATCTTACCAATATCGATCTTCGTGCTATAGTGCTACAGTGTCCCAGAAAACTTAGATAATTAGGATTCTGCCCGCGGTCCAATCACGCGGCATTGTGGGTTATAATTATGTTACTTGGGTTCCGAACGTCCCTACGAGGACTGAATATGTTAGTTTCTAGACAAGTTCATTCATTTGTAACTTCGTTTTGGTTGCTCTGTATATGTTAAATACGTGTTGGTATCTATTTATTGGAAATCTTAACAAATAATATGTGGAAATGTATAGTTTTAGATGTCTAAGACTTTGTTTTAATACGACATAGTGTTAATAATTCCGTCGAAGCCGTCGTACGCAGGGGCACAAGCGTGTGACTTTAAGCGCGACGGTCCTGGGTTCGAATCCCACTCGGGGAAATGAATCTTTTTGATAATAAGGCAAAACGGGGCGTTGAGTTCCGCCACTCACCACGCAACGCCTCTATTATATATTATTATATATAAATACGGCGGAAAGTGGGAAACGGAAGTGTCTGAATAAGAACGATGTATCTTTCTGTGTTTCTGTCATACTAGTGCGGGATACAGCGTGAAACTGTAGAAATATAATAACGCGCTGAAATCTCGAATACCGACGTGTCCTTGTTTTGTATTTCTATGTCCGTTAGAATAGAATCGTGAGACAAAAAAACGACATAGTGACAGATAGATATAAAATATTAAAAACTTAAGATGTGTAAGACATTTCGATGAGTTCATTAACTATTAAGAATAACAAAGTATTGGGGAGCTTCATGTTAAGATAACATTTCGAGACTGCGGAGCGTTGTGTGCTCCTTCGTGCTTACAGTCGAACAGGGCCTGCCCTCGATATATATACAATGAAATATAAATGAAAATATTTGAAGTATTCCCTTGGTGGGGATCGAGGTCGTGATA